>CM055116.1:1301976210-1302265755 GCA_029206835.1 Rana muscosa | reverse complement strand
ACGCAGTTTAAGATGTTCCCTCTCCTGGACACACATTCGCTGTCGATCCTCCACAGCCAGCCGACCACTTCCCCTAGGAATTAATCCTTCTGGAAGAACGAGACGTACTCTGTATCTTCCAGGATCGAGTCTCTTTATTGAAGAAGATATTGTAACTTTTATACACATCTACTACTGCATTAGTTTAACATGAACAATGGCCCAGCTCCATCCACACATAACAAGGCCCAATACACATTATTTTGACGTCTGTTAGGCTTCAAAAGACTTTACACAATAGAACATAACGACCTTCAATACACATCTTATAATGAAAGGGTTGGTAGACGGTCCGTTTGCCGAGTACAATGCACACAGGCATAGAGTTAACTATCCCTTTCACACCAAAAGGGTCTCCAGACCCTCCTAGACTCATTTACAACACAAGCAGGCAGGTAATTAACCTGTCTGCTGCTATTTCCACAACCTATAATTATAGGCTTAATTCCCACAAGCCACAATAGACAATAGAATGCAAATCACCTTAACTCCTCACAGCAATGATTACACAACTCCCCCCCCCCTCACAGTACACATCCAATCTAGATACAATGTATGTGCAGCATTGAATATGGCTATCATAGACCATATTGGGGTTTTCATTCACCCTGTGCCCCTAATAGAGACACAGGGTGGTTGACACATAAGAGGCATTGGGGGAGCTGAAGCAAGGGTATCTCATACTTTCTAAGCGATTCTGAGTTCCCCGGGCCTTCCTGTTACACTTCAGAACCAAGGTATCCATACTTTTGTGGGATCTTCTTCTTCCATATTGAGTGTAAGCCTTCATACATATCCCTGGGACTTTCCACACCAGGGAATCCATACTTTTGTAGTATCTTCTTCCAAGTTGAGTGTAAAGCCTCGTTCGTACACACGACCGATTTTCTCAGCAAAAAACGACAAGAAAACTGTTGGGAGAGCTTTCTTGCCGAGAAAACCGTTCGTGTGTAGGGTTTCTCGTCGAGAAAACTGCCGGGAATCTGCTCCCTATTTTCTCGTCAGGATTCTCGTTTTTCTCGTCAGGATTCTCGTCTGCCTGTTTCCCGACGAGAAAACCGGTCGTGTGTACGCTTTTTCGAGTCTTAAAAAATCGCGCATGCTCAGAATCAAGTATAGGACGGGAGCGCTCCTTCTGGTAAAACTAGCGTTCGTAAATGAGATATCACATTCGTCACGCTAAATCGAACTGAAAGCGCAAATCGTCTCTCCCCAAACTTTTACTAACACGCGGTAACACGAGGATCAGCAAAAGCAGCCCAAGGGGTGGCGCCATTGAAATAGAACTTCCCCTTTATACTGCCATCGTACGTGTTGTACGTGACCGCGCAGAACAACGACGAGATTTGGAATTTACAGTGTGTATGCAAGGAAAGCTTGACAAGAATCTCGTCGAGAAAAACGACGGGTTTTTTTTACGACGAGATTCTCGGTCATGTAGTACCTTCCACACCAAGCAATCCATACTTTTGTAGGACCTTCTTCTCCCACGTTGAGTGGTAATCGGTGAGCACGGCACACGTTCTTTTCACTGTCCTGTGGCCACAGTCTGTCGTAGAAATATTGGTTCTATGCAGAGCACACAGCCCATATTTCTGGTGCTCTATAAGCACACACTTTAGATTCATCTTTTTGCAATAATGCTATCTTTAGCTAAGTTTGCTAAGATCCACTCACCGTTCATTCGTCCCATCATTCATCCCAAAAAGGCAGCACCACACAGCTTATGTTCTCTCATCTCAGCAGGCCAGCATGACTCCCAAGCCGACGCCTAATCATAGGCTTTTATTAAACTCAAAAGATCTCACACAGGAGGTGATTGGCTGCAGCAACCAATCCCCTCCCCCATGGGCGGGGACATCACAGGATGTCCCTTCCACACAGGAAAATGGCATTACAAGGACATCCCTTCCAACAGGAGATGCCATACATGAATCCCACTCAAGAAATATAGATTAAAGGATTCAATACAATAATACATACAATGAATACAATAACGTATGATGGCTAAAGTTACCGTTGATAGGAATCCTTATTCTGCGCTATTCCATAGAACAACGCATATTCAGATTATACTATTATTGAATGGGGGAGGGAGGCTATCTGCAGATGCACGCTACGAATTCCAATCAATGTTGATCAGACACAGCAGAGACAAGAGCGCCCATCCGCCTATAACCAATGATGTCATTGCAGAGCGAGCATATCCCCTCCTTAACGATCGTCCATGCTAATGCACAGAGGGCCCCCGTCGGTGAGCATATCCGCACCCTGCAAACATCACACTCCAACCTCAAGACAATTTCCCCTATTAGACGGGATTCAACCAGCCTCAGACTACCCCAATCAGCTCTTTTAGAGCGGGTTGCGGAAGTACTAACACTGGGTGACACTATGACAATACATATTAAATACATCTCCAAAAAAATCTCCAAAACAAGTCTGCAGTCCTTTAATTGGTCTGTGATTGCAGTGTACACTCTTTTTACTAGTTGGCGGCCACAGTATACAGCCCTTCACTGGGTTGTGGTGGAGGAACATGAGATGAGCCGGCTGGTCAGACTATATAACAGTTACCCCCCCCCCCTCCTGTGGAAGTGACCCATAAATGCCACCGATGTCCCAGTAGAAGGACCTGGGGAACTGGGCACTGCAGGAAGATCTCTACCTGGAGCCCCTTGGGGTAGAATCAGAAAACGAGTCCCAAGTACAGACAGGGAGGGAAACGGCAACCAATCATCTTTTATCACAGTTCCAGCTGTACACTGATGAAGGGTGGATTGTGATTGGCTACTCTGGATTATTGTATTTTATCAGATGACGGCGGAGCGTGGCTGCGGGTTTCAGCGCTCCCGGGACTCGGCTCGGCTCTTTTATGGTTTCCTTTCAATGTTTTTCCTTCTCTGGCACAAAGTTTTGTAAAACATAAACAGGGATTTTTCCTCTCATCTCCTCCACTACAGGAAGCCATAAAAGTGACGGGAGATGGAAGCCAGCAACGTTACAGGACTGCGAAATCTCTCCCTTCATACATACAACGGGATCATCACACCGACAGACTACATGCCAATCACACGCTTTAATCACGTCTACACGCCAATCACACGCTTCAATCACATGTCATCACACCGACTACACGCCAATCACACACTTCAATCACATGTCATCACACCGACTACACGCCAATCACACACTTCAATCACATGTCATCACACCGACAGACTACACGCCAATCACACGCTTCAATCACATCTCTACACACCCACCACACGCTTCAATCACATGTCATCACACGGACAGACTACACGCCAATCACACACTTCAATCACATGTCCTCACACCGACAGACTACACGCCAATCACACGCTTCAATCACATCTCTACACACCCACCACACGCTTCAATCGCATGTCATCACACCGACCACACGCTTCAATCACATGTCATCACACCGACCGCACGCTTCCACCATACTATACTCATGTCTACACACCGACCACACGCTTCAATTACATGTCATCACACCGACCACATGTCTACACACCAACCACCCACTTCAATCACATGTCTACACACCAACCACATGCTTCAATCACATGTCATCACACCGACCACACGCTTCAATCACATGTCTACACACCGACCACACGCTTCAATCACATGTCTACACACCGACCACACGCTTCAATCACATGTCTACACACCGACCACACGCTTCAATCACATGTCATCACACCGACCACACGCTTCAATCACATGTCTACATACCGACCACACGCTTCAATCACATGTCTACACACCGACCACACGCTTCAATCACATGTCTACACACCGACCACACGCTTCAATCACATGTCTACACACCGACCACACGCTTCAATCACATGTCTACACACCGACCACACGCTTCAATCACATGTCTACACACCGACCACACGCTTCAATCACATGTCTACACACCGACCACACGCTTCAATCGCATGTCTACACACCGACCACACGCTTCAATCGCATGTCTACACACTGACCACACGCTTCAATCGCATGTCTACACACTGACCACACGCTTCAATCACATGTCTACACACCGACCACACGCTTCAATCACATGTCTACACACCGACCACACGCTTCAATCACATGTCTACACACCGACCACACGCTTCAATCACATGTCATCACACTGATCACACGCTTCAATCACATGTCTACACACCGACCACACGCTTCCACCATACTATACTCATGTCTACACACCAACCACACGCTTCAATCACATGTCATCACACCGACCACACGCTTCCACCATACTATACTCATGTCTCCACACGCTTCAACCATGCTATACTCACATGTCTACACACCAACCGACCACACGCTTCAACCACAAAATAATGACATGTCTACACACCAACTACACACCGACCACACGCTTCAATCACGCTATAACCACATGTCTACTAAGGATGAGCTGAACACCCACTGGTTCGGTTTGCAGCCGAACTTGCGAACAGGCAAAAAATTTGTTTGAACTCTGTTAAAGTCTATGGGACACGAACGTGAGAAATCAAAAGTGCGAATTATAAAGGCTAATATGCAAGTTATTGTCCTAAAAAGTGTTTGGGGACCCGGGTCCTGCCCCAGGGGACATGTATCAATGCAAAAAAAAGTTTTAAAAACGGCCGTTTTTTCAGGAGCAGTGATTTTAATAATGCTTAAAGTGAAACAATAAAAGTGAAATATTCCTTTAAATTTCGTACCTGGGGGGTGTGTATAGTATGTCTGTAAAGTAGCGCTTGTTTCCCGTGCTTAGAACTGTCCCTGCAAAAAATGTCATTTCTGAAGGAAAAAAAGTCATTTAAAACTTCTCGCGGCTATTAATGAATTGTCGGCTCCCAGGCAATACAGAGAAAAGTCATTGAAAAAAATGGCATGGGTTCCCCCCCACCCCCAGTCCATTACCAGGCCCTTTGGGTCTGGTATGAATATTAAGGGGAACCCCGAACCAGAATTAAAAAAAAAATGGCTTAGGGTTGCCCCCCCAAAATCCACACCAGACCCCTCTCCAAACACGCAACCTGGCAGACCGCAGGAAAAGAGGGGGGGTGAGCAAGCGCTCCCCCTCCTGAACCGTACCAGGCCACATACCCTCAACATGGGGGATGGGTACTTTGGGGCAGGGGGCCTCTGCCCCGCCACCCCAAAGCACCTTGCCCCCATGTTGATGGGGACAAGGGCCTCATCCCCACAACCCTTGCCCGGTGGTTGTGGGGGTCTGCGGGCGGGGGGCTTAACGGAATCTGGAAGCCCCTTTTAACAAAGGGGACCCCCAGATCCCGCCCCCCCATGTGAATTGTTAACAGGTGCATTGTGTCAAAAATGATAAAAAAAGACAGGAGACACTTCGGGACAAGTCCTTTTTTAAAAAATAAAACTGTCCATTCATCTTCTATCTGGCTCGTTGGGCGGCGTGACAGAAGATGAATGGACATCGTGGGACAGCTTTATTTTTTAATAAAGGACTTGTCCCGAAATGTCTCCTGTCTTTTTGACTATTTTTGACACTTTTCTCGTAGAGAGTTTTTTACTGTAAGAGCGGCAAGGATGTGGAATTCCCTTCCACAAGCGGTGGTCTCAGCGGGGAACATCGATGGTTTCAAAAAAACTATTAGATAATCACCTGAACGACCACAACAGGGATATACAATGTAACACGGACATATAATCACACACAGAGGTTGGACTTGATGGACTTGTGTCTTTTTCCATCCTCACCTACTATGTATGTCTACACAACGACCACACGCTTCAACCACGCTATACTCACATGTCTACACACCGACCGACTACACACAGACCACACGCTTCAATCACATGTCTACACACCACCTACACAACGAGCACACGCTTCAACCACGCTATACTCACATGTCTACACAACGACCACACACTGTAAAATGTCTAAACACCAACCACATTATAATTACATGTCTACACAAGGAAGCCCTTCCACCACTGAACACAAATGTAGTGAGGATCTTCCACTCCCGACACCAATGTAGAGAGGACCTTCCACCACTGAATACCAATGTAGAGGGGACCTTCCACCACTGAATACAAATGTAGAGAGGACCTTCTACCACTGAATACCAATGTAGAGAGGACCTTCCACCACTGAATACCAATGTAGAGGGGACCTTCCACCACTGAACACCAATGTAGAGGGGACCTTCCACCACTGAATACCAATGTAGAGGGGACCTTCCACCACTGAACACCAATGTAGAGGGGACCTTCCACCACTGAATACCAATGTAGAGGGGACCTTCCACCACTGAATACAAATGTAGAGAGGACCTTCCACCACTGGACACCAATGTAGAGGGGACCTTCCAACACTGGACACCAATGTAGAGAGGACCTTCCACCACTGGACACCAATGTAGAGAGGACCTTCCACCACTGAATACCAATGTAGAGAGGACCTTCCACCACTGAATACCAATGTAGAGAGGACCTTCCACCACTGAAAACCAATGTAGAGAGGACCTTCCACCACTGAATACAAATGTAGAGAGGGCCCTCCGCCACTGGACACCAATGTAGAGAGGGCCCTCCGCCACTGGACACCAATGTAGAGAGGACCTTCTACCACTGAATACCAATGTAGAGAGGACCTTCTACCACTGAATACCAATGTAGAGAGGACCTTCTACCACTGAATACCAATGTAGAGAGGACCTTCCACCACTGAATACCAATGTAGAGGGGACCTTCTACCACTGAATACCAATGTAGAGAGGACCTTCTACCACTGAATACCAATGTAGAGAGGACCTTCCACCACTGAATACCAATGTAGAGAGGACCTTCCACCACTGAATACCAATGTAGAGAGGACCTTCCACCACTGAATACCAATGTAGAGAGGACCTTCTACCACTGAATACCAATGTAGAGGGGACCTTCCACCACTGAATAACAATGTAGAGGGGACCTTCCACCACTGAATACCAATGTAGAGGGGACCTTCTACCACTGAATACCAATGTAGAGGGGACCTTCCACCACTGAACACCAATGTAGAGGGGACCTTCCACCACTGAATACCAATGTAGAGGGGACCTTCTACCACTGAATACCAATGTAGAGGGGACCTTCTACCACTGAATACCAATGTAGAGAGGACCTTCCACCACTGAACACCAATGTAGAGGGGACCTTCCACCACTGAATACCAATGTAGAGGGGACCTTCCACCACTGAATACCAATGTAGAGGGGACCTTCTACCACTGAATACCAATGTAGAGGGGACCTTCTACCACTGAACACCAATGTAGAGGGGACCTTCCACCACTGAATACCAATGTAGAGGGGACCTTCCACCACTGAATACAAATGTAGAGAGGACCTTCCACCACTGGACACCAATGTAGAGGGGACCTTCCACCACTGAATACCAATGTAGAGAGGGCCCTCCGCCACTGGACACCAATGTAGAGAGGACCTTCCACCACTGAATACCAATGTAGAGAGGACCTTCCACCACTGAATACCAATGTAGAGGGGACCTTCCACCACTGAATACCAATGTAGAGGGGACCTTCCACCACTGAACACCAATGTAGAGGGGACCTTCCACCACTGAATACCAATGTAGAGGGGACCTTCCACCAATGAATACAAATGTAGAGAGGACCTTCCACCACTGGACACCAATGTAGAGGGGACCTTCCACCACTGGACACCAATGTAGAGAGGACCTTCCACCACTGGACACCAATGTAGAGAGGACCTTCCACCACTGAATACCAATGTAGAGAGGACCTTCCACCACTGAATACCAATGTAGAGAGGACCTTCCACCACTGAAAACCAATGTAGAGAGGACCTTCCACCACTGAATACAAATGTAGAGAGGGCCCTCCGCCACTGGACACCAATGTAGAGAGGGCCCTCCGCCACTGGACACCAATGTAGAGAGGACCTTCTACCACTGAATACCAATGTAGAGAGGACCTTCTACCACTGAATACCAATGTAGAGAGGACCTTCTACCACTGAATACCAATGTAGAGAGGACCTTCCACCACTGAATACCAATGTAGAGGGGACCTTCTACCACTGAATACCAATGTAGAGAGGACCTTCTACCACTGAATACCAATGTAGAGAGGACCTTCCACCACTGAATACCAATGTAGAGAGGACCTTCCACCACTGAATACCAATGTAGAGAGGACCTTCCACCACTGAATACCAATGTAGAGAGGACCTTCTACCACTGAATACCAATGTAGAGGGGACCTTCCACCACTGAATACCAATGTAGAGGGGACCTTCCACCACTGAATACCAATGTAGAGGGGACCTTCTACCACTGAATACCAATGTAGAGAGGACCTTCCACCACTGAACACCAATGTAGAGGGGACCTTCCACCACTGAATACCAATGTAGAGGGGACTTTCTACCACTGAATACCAATGTAGAGGGGACCTTCTACCACTGAATACCAATGTAGAGAGGACCTTCCACCACTGAACACCAATGTAGAGGGGACCTTCCACCACTGAATACCAATGTAGAGGGGACCTTCCACCACTGAATACCAATGTAGAGGGGACCTTCTACCACTGAATACCAATGTAGAGGGGACCTTCTACCACTGAACACCAATGTAGAGGGGACCTTCTACCACTGAATACCAATGTAGAGAGGACCTTCCGCCACTGGACACCAATGTAGAGAGGACCTTCTACCACTGAATACCAATGTAGAGGGGACCTTCCACCACTGAATACCGATGTAGAGAGGACCTTCCACCACTGAATACCAATGTACAGAGGACCTTCCACCACTGAACACCAATGTAGAGGGGACCTTCCACCACTGAATACCAATGTAGAGAGAACCTTCCACCACTGAATACCAATGTAGAGAGGACCTTCTACCACTGAATACCAATGTAGAGGGGACCTTCTACCACTGAATACCAATGTAGAGAGGATCTTCCACCACTGGATACAAATGTAGAGAGGACCTTCCACCACTGGACACCAATGTAGAGGGGACCTTCCACCACTGGACACCAATGTAGAGAGGACCTTCCACCACTGGACACCAATGTAGAGGGGACCTTCCACCACTGGACACCAATGTAGAGAGGACCTTCCACCACTGGACACCAATGTAGAGAGGACCTTCCACCACTGAATACCAATGTAGAGAGGACCTTCCACCACTGAATACCAATGTAGAGAGGACCTTCCACCACTGAAAACCAATGTAGAGAGGACCTTCCACCACTGAATACAAATGTAGAGAGGGCCCTCCGCCACTGGACACCAATGTAGAGAGGGCCCTCCGCCACTGGACACCAATGTAGAGAGGACCTTCTACCACTGGATACCAATGTAGAGAGGACCTTCTACCACTGAATACCAATGTAGAGAGGACCTTCCACCACTGAATACCAATGTAGAGGGGACCTTCTACCACTGAATACCAATGTAGAGAGGACCTTCTACCACTGAATACCAATGTAGAGAGGACCTTCCACCACTGAATACCAATGTAGAGAGAGGACCTTCCACCACTGAATACCAATGTAGAGAGGACCTTCCACCACTGAATACCAATGTAGAGAGGACCTTCTACCACTGAATACCAATGTAGAGGGGACCTTCCACCACTGAATACCAATGTAGAGGGGACCTTCCACCACTGAATACCAATGTAGAGGGGACCTTCTACCACTGAATACCAATGTAGAGAGGACCTTCCACCACTGAACACCAATGTAGAGGGGACCTTCCACCACTGAATACCAATGTAGAGGGGACCTTCCACCACTGAATACCAATGTAGAGAGGGCCCTCCGCCACTGGACACCAATGTAGAGAGGACCTTCCACCACTGGACACCAATGTAGAGAGGACCTTCTACCACTGAATACCAATGTAGAGAGGACCTTCCACCACTGAATACCAATGTAGAGAGGACCTTCCACCACTGAATACCAATGTAGAGAGGACCTTCTACCACTGAATACCAATGTAGAGGGGACCTTCTACCACTGAATACCAATGTAGAGAGGACCTTCCACCACTGAATACCAATGTAGAGGGGACCTTCCACCACTGAATACCAATGTAGAGGGGACCTTCTACCACTGAATACCAATGTAGAGAGGACCTTCTACCACTGAATACCAATGTAGAGAGGACCTTCTACCACTGAATACCAATGTAGAGAGGACCTTCCACCACTGAATACCAATGTAGAGAGGACCTTCTACCACTGAATACCAATGTAGAGAGGACCTTCTACCACTGAATACCAATGTAGAGGGGACCTTCTACCACTGAACACCAATGTAGAGGGGACCTTCCACCACTGAATACCAATGTAGAGAGGACCTTCTACCACTGAACACCAATGTAGAGAGGACCTTCCACCACTGAATACCAATGTAGAGGGGACTTTCCACCACTGAATACCAATGTAGAGAGGACCTTCCACCACTGAATACCAATGTAGAGAGGACCTTCCACCACTGAATACCAATGTAGAGGGGACCTTCTACCACTGAATACCAATGTAGAGAGGACCTTCCACCACTGAATACCAATGTAGAGGGGACCTTCCACCACTGAATACCAATGTAGAGGGGACCTTCTACCACTGAATACCAATGTAGAGAGGACCTTCCACCACTGAACACCAATGTAGAGGGGACCTTCCACCACTGAATACCAATGTAGAGGGGACCTTCCACCACTGAATACCAATGTAGAGAGGGCCCTCCGCCACTGGACACCAATGTAGAGAGGACCTTCCACCACTGGACACCAATGTAGAGAGGACCTTCTACCACTGAATACCAATGTAGAGAGGACCTTCCACCACTGAATACCAATGTAGAGAGGACCTTCCACCACTGAATACCAATGTAGAGAGGACCTTCTACCACTGAATACCAATGTAGAGGGGACCTTCTACCACTGAATACCAATGTAGAGAGGACCTTCCACCACTGAATACCAATGTAGAGGGGACCTTCCACCACTGAATACCAATGTAGAGGGGACCTTCTACCACTGAATACCAATGTAGAGAGGACCTTCTACCACTGAATACCAATGTAGAGAGGACCTTCTACCACTGAATACCAATGTAGAGAGGACCTTCCACCACTGAATACCAATGTAGAGAGGACCTTCTACCACTGAATACCAATGTAGAGAGGACCTTCTACCACTGAATACCAATGTAGAGGGGACCTTCTACCACTGAACACCAATGTAGAGGGGACCTTCCACCACTGAATACCAATGTAGAGAGGACCTTCTACCACTGAACACCAATGTAGAGAGGACCTTCCACCACTGAATACCAATGTAGAGGGGACTTTCCACCACTGAATACCAATGTAGAGAGGACCTTCCACCACTGAATACCAATGTAGAGAGGACCTTCCACCACTGAATACCAATGTAGAGGGGACCTTCTACCACTGAATACCAATGTAGAGAGGACCTTCCACCACTGAATACCAATGTAGAGGGGACCTTCTACCACTGAACACCAATGTAGAGGGGACCTTCCACCACTGAATACCAATGTAGAGGGGACCTTCTACCACTGAATACCAATGTAGAGAGGACCTTCCACCACTGAATACCAATGTAGAGGGGACATTCCACCACTGAATACCAATGTAGAGAGGACCTTCCACCACTGAATACCAATGTAGAGAGGACCTTCCACCACTGAAAACCAATGTAGAGGGGACATTCCACCACTGAATACCAATGTAGAGAGGACCTTCCACCACTGAATACCAATGTAGAGGGGACATTCCACCACTGAATACCAATGTAGAGAGGACCTTCCACCACTGAATACCAATGTAGAGAGGACCTTCCACCACTGAATACCAATGTAGAGGGGACATTCCACCACTGAATACCAATGTAGAGAGGACCTTCCACCACTGAACACCAATGTAGAGAGGACCTTCCACCACTGAATACCAATGTAGAGAGGACCTTCCACCACTGAATACCAATGTAGAGGGGACCTTCCACCACTGAATACCAATGTAGAGGGGACCTTCTACCACTGAACACCAATGTAGAGGGGACCTTCCACCACTGAATACCAATGTAGAGAGGACCTTCCACCACTGAATACAAATGTAGAGGGGACCTTCCACCACTGAATACCAATGTAGAGAGGACCTTCCACCACTGAATACCAATGTAGAGAGGACCTTCTACCACTGAACACCAATGTAGAGAGGACCTTCCACCACTGAATACCAATGTAGAGGGGACCTTCCACCACTGAATACCAATGTAGAGAGGACCTTCCACCACTGAATACCAATGTAGAGGGGACCTTCCACCACTGAATACCAATGTAGAGAGGACCTTCCACCACTGAATACAAATGTAGAGGGGACCTTCCACCACTGAATACAAATGTAGAGGGGACCTTCCACCACTGAATACCAATGTAGAGAGAACCTTCCACCACTGAATACCAATGTAGAGAGGACCTTCCACCACTGAATACCAATGTAGAGGGGACCTTCCACCACTGAATACCAATGTAGAGGGGACCTTCCACCACTGAATACCAATGTAGAGACGACCTTCCACCACTGAATACAAATGTAGAGGGGACCTTCCACCACTGAATACCAATGTAGAGAGAACCTTCCACCACTGAATACCAATGTAGAGAGGACCTTCCACCACTGAATACCAATGTAGAGAGGACCTTCCACCACTGAATACCAATGTAGAGAGGACCTTCTACCACTGAATACCAATGTAGAGAGGACCTTCCACCACTGAATACAAATGTAGAGGGGACCTTCCACCACTGAATACCAATGTAGAGGGGACCTTCCACCACTGAATACCAATGTAGAGAGAACCTTCCACCACTGAATACCAATGTAGAGAGGACCTTCCACCACTGAATACCAATGTAGAGAGGACCTTCCACCACTGAATACCAATGTAGAGAGGACCTTCCACCACTGAATACCAATGTAGAGGGGACATTCCACCACTGAATACCAATGTAGAGAGGACCTTCCACCACTGAACACCAATGTAGAGAGGACCTTCCACCACTGAATACCAATGTAGAGAGGACCTTCCACCACTGAATACCAATGTAGAGGGGACCTTCCACCACTGAATACCAATGTAGAGGGGACCTTCTACCACTGAACACCAATGTAGAGGGGACCTTCCACCACTGAATACCAATGTAGAGAGGACCTTCCACCACTGAATACAAATGTAGAGGGGACCTTCCACCACTGAATACCAATGTAGAGAGGACCTTCCACCACTGAATACCAATGTAGAGAGGACCTTCTACCACTGAACACCAATGTAGAGAGGACCTTCCACCACTGAATACCAATGTAGAGGGGACCTTCCACCACTGAATACCAATGTAGAGAGGACCTTCCACCACTGAATACCAATGTAGAGGGGACCTTCCACCACTGAATACCAATGTAGAGAGGACCTTCCACCACTGAATACAAATGTAGAGGGGACCTTCCACCACTGAATACAAATGTAGAGGGGACCTTCCACCACTGAATACCAATGTAGAGAGAACCTTCCACCACTGAATACCAATGTAGAGAGGACCTTCCACCACTGAATACCAATGTAGAGGGGACCTTCCACCACTGAATACCAATGTAGAGACGACCTTCCACCACTGAATACAAATGTAGAGGGGACCTTCCACCACTGAATACAAATGTAGAGGGGACCTTCCACCACTGAATACCAATGTAGAGAGAACCTTCCACCACTGAATACCAATGTAGAGAGAACCTTCCACCACTGAATACCAATGTAGAGAGGACCTTCCACCACTGAATACCAATGTAGAGAGGACCTTCTACCACTGAATACCAATGTAGAGAGGACCTTCCACCACTGAATACCAATGTAGAGGGGACCTTCTACCACTGAATACCAATGTAGAGAGGACCTTCCACCACTGAATACCAATGTAGAGAGGACCTTCTACCACTGAATACCAATGTAGAGGGGACCTTCTACCACTGAATACCAATGTAGAGAGAACCTTCCACCACTGAATACCAATGTAGAGAGGACCTTCCACCACTGAATACCAATGTAGAGGGGACCTTCCACCACTGAATACCAATGTAGAGAGGACCTTCCACCACTGAATACCAATGTAGAGGGGACCTTCCACCACTGAATACCAATGTAGAGAGAACCTTCTACCACTGAATACCAATGTAGAGAGGACCTTCCACCACTGAAAACCAATGTAGAGGGGACCTTCCACCACTGAATACCAATGTAGAGGGGACCTTCTACCACTGAATACCAATGTAGAGGGGACCTTCTACCACTGGACACCAATGTAGAGGGGACCTTCTACCACTGAATACCAATGTAGAGAGGACCTTCCGCCACTGAACACCAATGTAGAGAGGACCTTCCACCACTGAATACCAATGTAGAGGGGACCTTCCACCACTGAATACCAATGTAGAGAGGACCTTCCACCACTGAATACCAATGTAGAGAGAACCTTCTACCACTGAATACCAATGTAGAGAGGACCTTCCACCACTGAAAACCAATGTAGAGGGGACCTTCCACCACTGAGTACCAATGTAGAGAGGACCTTCTACCACTGAATACCAATGTAGAGGGGACCTTCTACCACTGGACACCAATGTAGAGGGGACCTTCTACCACTGAATACCAATGTAGAGAGGACCTTCCGCCACTGGACACCAATGTAGAGAGGACCTTCTACCACTGAATACCAATGTAGAGGGGACCTTCTACCACTGAATACCAATGTAGAGAGGACCTTCCACCACTGAATACCAATGTACAGAGGACCTTCCACCACTGAACACCAATGTAGAGAGGACCTTCTACCACTGAATACCAATGTAGAGAGGACCTTCCACCACTGAATACCAATGTAGAGGGGACCTTCCGCCACTGAATACAAATGTAAAGAGGACCTTTCACCACTGAATACCAATGTAGAGCAGACCTTCTACCACTGAATACCAATGTAGAGGGGGCCTTCCACGACTGAATACCAATGTAGAGAGGACCTTCCACCACTGAATACCAATGTAGAGGGGACCTTCCGCCACTGAATACCAATGTAGAGGGGACCTTCCACGACTGAATACCAATGTAGAGAGGACCTTCCACCACTGAATACCAATGTAGAGCGGACCTTCTACCACTGAATACCAATGTAGAGGGGGCCTTCCACGACTGAATACCAATGTAGAGAGGACCTTCCACCACTGAATACCAATGTAGAGAGTACCTTCCGCCACTGAATACCAATGTAGAGAGGACCTTCCGCCACTGAATACCAATGTAGAGGGGACATTCCACCACTGAATACCAATGTAGAGGGGACCTTCTACCACTGAATACCAATGTAGAGAGGACCTTCTACCACTGAGTACCAATGTAGAGAGGACCTTCTACCACTGAATACCAATGTAGAGAGGACCTTCCACCACTGAATACCAATGTAGAGAGGACCTTCCACCACTGAATACCAATGTAGAGGGGACATTCCACCACTGAATACCAATGTAGAGGGGACCTTCCACCACTGAATACCAATGTAGAGAGAACCTTCTACCACTGAATACCAATGTAGAGAGGACCTTCCACCACTGAATACCAATGTAGAGGGGACCTTCCACCACTGAATACCAATGTAGAGGGGACCTTCTACCACTGAATACCAATGTAGAGAGGACCTTCTACCACTGAATACCAATGTAGAGAGGACCTTCTACCACTGAATACCAATGTAGAGGGGACCTTCCACCACTGAATACCAACGTAGAGAGGACCTTCTACCACTGAATACCAATGTAGAGAGGACCTTCTACCACTGAATACCAATGTAGAGGGGACGTTCTACCACTGAATACAAATGTAGAGGGGACCTTCTACCACTGAATACCAATGTAGAGAGGACCTTCTACCACTGAACAACAATGTAGAGGGGACCTTCCACCACTGAATACCAATGTAGAGAGGACCTTCTACCACTGAACACCAATGTAGAGGGGACCTTCCACCACTGAATACCAATGTAGAGAGGACCTTCCACCACTGAATACCAATGTAGAGGGGACCTTCCACCACTGAATACCAATGTAGAGGGGACCTTCTACCACTGAACACCAATGAAGAGGGGACCTTCCACCACTGAATACCAATGTAGAGGGGACCTTCCACCACTGAATACCAATGTAGAGGGGACCTTCTACCACTGAATACCAATGTAGAGAGGACCTTCCACCACTAAATACCAATGTAGAGGGGACATTCCACCACTGAATACCAATGTAGAGAGGACCTTCCACCACTGAATACCAATGTAGAGGGGACATTCCACCACTGAATACCAATGTAGAGAGGACCTTCCACCACTGAATACCAATGTGGAGAGGACCTTCCACCACTGAATACCAATGTAGAGGGGACCTTCTACCACTGAACACCAATGTAGAGGGGACCTTCCACCACTGAATACCAGTGTAGAGAGGACCTTCCACCACTGAATACCAATGTAGAGGGGACCTTCCACCACTGAATACCAATGTAGAGAGGACCTTCTACCACTGAACACCAATGTAGAGAGGACCTTCCACCACTGAATACCAATGTAGAGGGGACCTTCCACCACTGAATACCAATGTAGAGAGGACCTTCCACCACTGAATACCAATGTAGAGGGGACCTTCCACCACTGAATACCAATGTAGAGAGGACCTTCCACCACTGAATACAAATGTAGAGGGGACCTTCCACCACTGAATACAAATGTAGAGGGGACCTTCCACCACTGAATACCAATGTAGAGAGAACCTTCCACCACTGAATACCAATGTAGAGAGGACCTTCCACCACTGAATACCAATGTAGAGGGGACCTTCCACCACTGAATACCAATGTAGAGACGACCTTCCACCACTGAATACAAATGTAGAGGGGACCTTCCACCACTGAATACAAATGTAGAGGGGACCTTCCACCACTGAATACCAATGTAGAGAGAACCTTCCACCACTGAATACCAATGTAGAGAGGACCTTCCACCACTGAATACCAATGTAGAGAGGACCTTCCACCACTGAATACCAATGTAGAGAGGACCTTCTACCACTGAATACCAATGTAGAGGGGACCTTCTACCACTGAATACCAATGTAGAGAGGACCTTCCACCACTGAATACCAATGTAGAGAGGACCTTCTACCACTGAATACCAATGTAGAGGGGACCTTCTACCACTGAATACCAATGTAGAGAGAACCTTCCACCACTGAATACCAATGTAGAGAGGACCTTCCACCACTGAATACCAATGTAGAGGGGACCTTCCACCACTGAATACCAATGTAGAGAGGACCTTCCACCACTGAATACCAATGTAGAGGGGACCTTCCACCACTGAATACCAATGTAGAGAGAACCTTCTACCACTGAATACCAATGTAGAGAGGACCTTCCACCACTGAAAACCAATGTAGAGGGGACCTTCTACCACTGAATACCAATGTAGAGGGGACCTTCTACCACTGAATACCAATGTAGAGAGGACCTTCTACCACTGAATACAAATGTAGAGGGGACCTTCTACCACTGAACACCAATGTAGAGGGGACCTTCCACCACTGAATACAAATGTAGAGGGGACCTTCCACCACTGAATACCAATGTAGAGAGGACCTTCCACCACTGAATACCAATGTAGAGAAGACCTTCCACCACTGAATACCAATGTAGAGGGGACCTTCCACCACTGAATACCAATGTAGAGAGGACCTTCCACCACTGAATACCAATGTAGAGAGAACCTTCTACCACTGAATACCAATGTAGAGAGGACCTTCCACCACTGAATACCAATGTAGAGGAGGACCTTCTACCACTGAATACAAATGTAGAGAGGACCTTCTACCACTGAATACCAATGTAGAGAGGACCTTCCACCACTGAATACCAATGTAGAGAGGACCTTCTACCACTGAATACCAATGTAGAGAGGACCTTCCACCACTGAATACCAATGTAGAGAGGACCTTCTACCACTGAATACCAATGTAGAGAGGACCTTCTACCACTGAATACCAATGTAGAGAGGACCTTCTACCACTGAATACCAATGTAGAGAGGACCTTCCACCACTGAATACCAATGTAGAGAGGACCTTCTACCACTGAATACCAATGTAGAGAGGACCTTCTACCACTGAATACAAATGTAGAGGGGACCTTCTACCACTGAATACCAATGTAGAGAGGACCTTCCACCACTGAATACCAATGTAGAGGGGACCTTCTACCACTGAATACAAATGTAGAGGGGACCTTCCACCACTGAACACCAATGTAGAGGGGACCTTCCACCACTGAATACCAATGTAGAGAGGACCTTCCACCACTGAATACCAATGTAGAGAGGGCCCTCCGCCACTGGACACCAATGTAGAGAGGACCTTCCACCACTGGACACCAATGTAGAGAGGACCTTCCACCACTGAATACCAATGTAGAGAGGACCTTCTACCACTGGAAACCAATGTAGAGAGGACCTTCCACCACTGAATACCAATGTAGAGAGGACCTTCTACCACTGAAAACCAATGTAGAGAGGACCTTCCACCACTGAATACCAATGTAGAGGGGACATTCCACCACTGAATACCAATGTAGAGAGGACCTTCCACTACTGAACACCAATGTAGAGGGGACCTTCCACCACTGAATACAAATGTAGAGGGGACCTTCCACCACTGAATACCAATGTAGAGAGGACCTTCCACCACTGAACACCAATGTAGAGGGGACCTTCCACCACTGAATACAAATGTAGAGGGGACCTTCCACCACTGAACACCAATGTAGAGAGGACCTTCTACCACTGAATACCAATGTAGAGAGGACCTTCTACCACTGAATACAAATGTAGAGGGGACCTTCCACCACTGAATACCAATGTAGAGAGGACATTCCACCACTGAATACTAATGTAGAGAGGACCTTACACCAATGTAGAGAGGACCTTCCACCACTGAATACCAATGTAGAGAGGACCTTCCGCCACTGGGCACCAATGTAGAGAGGACCTTCCACCACTGAATACCAATGTAGAGAGGACCTTCTACCACTGAAAACCAATGTAGAGAGGACCTTCCACCACTGAATACCAATGTAGAGGGGACATTCCACCACTGAATACCAATGTAGAGAGGACCTTCCACCACTGAACACCAATGTAGAGGGGACCTTCCACCACTGAATTCAAATGTAGAGGGGACCTTGCACCACTGAATACCAATGTAAAGAGAACCTTCTACCACTGAATACCAATGTAGAGAGGACCTTCCACCACAGAAAACCAATGTAGAGGGGACCTTCCACCACTGAATACCAATGTAGAGGGGACCTTCTACCACTGAATACCAATGTAGAGGGGACCTTCTACCACTGGACACCAATGTAGAGGGGACCTTCTACCACTGAATACCAATGTAGAGAGGACCTTCCGCCACTGGGCACCAATGTAGAGAGGACCTTCTACCACTGAATACCAATGTAGAGGGGACCTTCTACCACTGAATACCAATGTAGAGAGGACCTTCCGCCACCGGACACCAATGTAGAGAGGAGGACCTTCCACCACCGAATACCAATGTACAGAGGACCTTCCACCACTGAATACCAATGTACAGAGGACCTTCCACCACTGAACACCAATGTAGAGAGGACCTTCTACCACTGAATTCCAATGTAGAGGGGACCTTCCACCACTGAATACCAATGTAGAGCGGACCTTCCACCACTGAATACCAATGTAGAGGGGATCTTCCACCACTGAATACCAATGTAGAGAGAACCTTCTACCACTGAATACCAATGTGGAGGGGACCTTCCACCACTGAATACCAATGTAGAGCGGACCTTCCACCACTGAATACCAATGTAGAGGGGACCTTCCGCCACTGAATACCAATGTAGAGAGGACCTTCCACCACTGAATACCAATGTAGAGAGGACCTTCCACCACTGAATACCAATGTAGAGGGGACCTTTTACCACTGAATACCAATGTAGAGAGGACCTTCCACCACTGAATACCAATGTAGAGAGGACCTTCTACCACTGAATACCAATGTAGAGGGGACCTTCCACCACTGAATACCAATGTAGAGAGGACCTTCTACCACTGAATACCAATGTAGAGAGGACCTTCTACCACTGAGTACCAATGTAGAGGGGACCTTCCACCACTGAATACAAATGTAGAGGGGACCTTCCACCACTGAACACCAATGTAGAGAAGACATTCCACCACTAAATACCAATGTAGAGGGGACCTTCCACCACTGAATACTAATGTAGAGAGGACCTTCCACCACTGAATACCAATGTAGAGGGGACCTTGCACCACTGAATACCAATGTAGAGAGAACCTTCTACCACTGAATACCAATGTAGAGAGGACCTTCCACCACTGAAAACCAATGTAGAGGGGACCTTCCACCACTGAATACCAATGTAGAGGGGACCTTCTACCACTGAATACCAATGTAGAGGGGACCTTCTACCACTGGACACCAATGTAGAGGGGACCTTCTACCACTGAATACCAATGTAGAGAGGACCTTCCGCCACTGGGCACCAATGTAGAGAGGACCTTCTACCACTGAATACCAATGTAGAGGGGACCTTCTACCACTGAATACCAATGTAGAGAGGACCTTCCGCCACTGAATACAAATGTAGAGGGGACCTTCCACCACTGAATACAAATGTAGAGGGGACCTTCCACCACTGAATACCAATGTAGAGAGAACCTTCCACCACTGAATACCAATGTAGAGAGGACCTTCCACCACTGAATACCAATGTAGAGAGGACCTTCCACCACTGAATACCAATGTAGAGAGGACCTTCTACCACTGAATACCAATGTAGAGAGGACCTTCCACCACTGAATACCAATGTAGAGGGGACCTTCTACCACTGAATACCAATGTAGAGAGGACCTTCCACCACTGAATACCAATGTAGAGAGGACCTTCTACCACTGAATACCAATGTAGAGGGGACCTTCTACCACTGAATACCAATGTAGAGAGAACCTTCCACCACTGAATACCAATGTAGAGAGGACCTTCCACCACTGAATACCAATGTAGAGGGGACCTTCCACCACTGAATACCAATGTAGAGAGGACCTTCCACCACTGAATACCAATGTAGAGGGGACCTTCCACCACTGAATACCAATGTAGAGAGAACCTTCTACCACTGAATACCAATGTAGAGAGGACCTTCCACCACTGAAAACCAATGTAGAGGGGACCTTCCACCACTGAATACCAATGTAGAGGGGACCTTCTACCACTGAATACCAATGTAGAGGGGACCTTCTACCACTGAATACCAATGTAGAGAGGACCTTCTACCACTGAATACAAATGTAGAGGGGACCTTCTACCACTGAACACCAATGTAGAGGGGACCTTCCACCACTGAATACAAATGTAGAGGGGACCTTCCACCACTGAATACCAATGTAGAGAGGACCTTCCACCACTGAATACCAATGTAGAGAAGACCTTCCACCACTGAATACCAATGTAGAGGGGACCTTCCACCACTGAATACCAATGTAGAGAGGACCTTCCACCACTGAATACCAATGTAGAGAGAACCTTCTACCACTGAATACCAATGTAGAGAGGACCTTCCACCACTGAATACCAATGTAGAGGAGGACCTTCTACCACTGAATACAAATGTAGAGAGGACCTTCTACCACTGAATACCAATGTAGAGAGGACCTTCCACCACTGAATACCAATGTAGAGAGGACCTTCTACCACTGAATACCAATGTAGAGAGGACCTTCCACCACTGAATACCAATGTAGAGAGGACCTTCTACCACTGAATACCAATGTAGAGAGGACCTTCTACCACTGAATACCAATGTAGAGAGGACCTTCTACCACTGAATACCAATGTAGAGAGGACCTTCCACCACTGAATACCAATGTAGAGAGGACCTTCTACCACTGAATACCAATGTAGATAGGACCTTCTACCACTGAATACAAATGTAGAGGGGACCTTCTACCACTGAATACCAATGTAGAGAGGACCTTCCACCACTGAATACCAATGTAGAGGGGACCTTCTACCACTGAATACAAATGTAGAGGGGACCTTCCACCACTGAACACCAATGTAGAGGGGACCTTCCACCACTGAATACCAATGTAGAGAGGACCTTCCACCACTGAATACCAATGTAGAGAGGGCCCTCCGCCACTGGACACCAATGTAGAGAGGACCTTCCACCACTGGACACCAATGTAGAGAGGACCTTCCACCACTGAATACCAATGTAGAGAGGACCTTCTACCACTGGAAACCAATGTAGAGAGGACCTTCCACCACTGAATACCAATGTAGAGAGGACCTTCTACCACTGAAAACCAATGTAGAGAGGACCTTCCACCACTGAATACCAATGTAGAGGGGACATTCCACCACTGAATACCAATGTAGAGAGGACCTTCCACTACTGAACACCAATGTAGAGGGGACCTTCCACCACTGAATACAAATGTAGAGGGGACCTTCCACCACTGAATACCAATGTAGAGAGGACCTTCCACCACTGAACACCAATGTAGAGGGGACCTTCCACCACTGAATACAAATGTAGAGGGGACCTTCCACCACTGAACACCAATGTAGAGAGGACCTTCTACCACTGAATACCAATGTAGAGAGGACCTTCTACCACTGAATACAAATGTAGAGGGGACCTTCCACCACTGAATACCAATGTAGAGAGGACATTCCACCACTGAATACTAATGTAGAGAGGACCTTACACCAATGTAGAGAGGACCTTCCACCACTGAATACCAATGTAGAGAGGACCTTCCGCCACTGGGCACCAATGTAGAGAGGACCTTCCACCACTGAATACCAATGTAGAGAGGACCTTCTACCACTGAAAACCAATGTAGAGAGGACCTTCCACCACTGAATACCAATGTAGAGGGGACATTCCACCACTGAATACCAATGTAGAGAGGACCTTCCACCACTGAACACCAATGTAGAGGGGACCTTCCACCACTGAATTCAAATGTAGAGGGGACCTTGCACCACTGAATACCAATGTAAAGAGAACCTTCTACCACTGAATACCAATGTAGAGAGGACCTTCCACCACAGAAAACCAATGTAGAGGGGACCTTCCACCACTGAATACCAATGTAGAGGGGACCTTCTACCACTGAATACCAATGTAGAGGGGACCTTCTACCACTGGACACCAATGTAGAGGGGACCTTCTACCACTGAATACCAATGTAGAGAGGACCTTCCGCCACTGGGCACCAATGTAGAGAGGACCTTCTACCACTGAATACCAATGTAGAGGGGACCTTCTACCACTGAATACCAATGTAGAGAGGACCTTCCGCCACCGGACACCAATGTAGAGAGGAGGACCTTCCACCACCGAATACCAATGTACAGAGGACCTTCCACCACTGAATACCAATGTACAGAGGACCTTCCACCACTGAACACCAATGTAGAGAGGACCTTCTACCACTGAATTCCAATGTAGAGGGGACCTTCCACCACTGAATACCAATGTAGAGCGGACCTTCCACCACTGAATACCAATGTAGAGGGGATCTTCCACCACTGAATACCAATGTAGAGAGAACCTTCTACCACTGAATACCAATGTGGAGGGGACCTTCCACCACTGAATACCAATGTAGAGCGGACCTTCCACCACTGAATACCAATGTAGAGGGGACCTTCCGCCACTGAATACCAATGTAGAGAGGACCTTCCACCACTGAATACCAATGTAGAGAGGACCTTCCACCACTGAATACCAATGTAGAGGGGACCTTTTACCACTGAATACCAATGTAGAGAGGACCTTCCACCACTGAATACCAATGTAGAGAGGACCTTCTACCACTGAATACCAATGTAGAGGGGACCTTCCACCACTGAATACCAATGTAGAGAGGACCTTCTACCACTGAATACCAATGTAGAGAGGACCTTCTACCACTGAGTACCAATGTAGAGGGGACCTTCCACCACTGAATACAAATGTAGAGGGGACCTTCCACCACTGAACACCAATGTAGAGAAGACATTCCACCACTAAATACCAATGTAGAGGGGACCTTCCACCACTGAATACTAATGTAGAGAGGACCTTCCACCACTGAATACCAATGTAGAGGGGACCTTGCACCACTGAATACCAATGTAGAGAGAACCTTCTACCACTGAATACCAATGTAGAGAGGACCTTCCACCACTGAATACAAATGTAGAGGGGACCTTCTACCACTGAATACCAATGTAGAGAGGACCTTCTACCACTGAACAACAATGTAGAGGGGACCTTCCACCACTGAATACCAATGTAGAGAGGACCTTCTACCACTGAACACCAATGTAGAGGGGACCTTCCACCACTGAATACCAATGTAGAGAGGACCTTCCACCACTGAATACCAATGTAGAGGGGACCTTCCACCACTGAATACCAATGTAGAGGGGACCTTCTACCACTGAACACCAATGAAGAGGGGACCTTCCACCACTGAATACCAATGTAGAGGGGACCTTCCACCACTAAATACCAATGTAGAGGGGACATTCCACCACTGAATACCAATGTAGAGAGGACCTTCCACCACTGAATACCAATGTAGAGGGGACATTCCACCACTGAATACCAATGTAGAGAGGACCTTCCACCACTGAATACCAATGTGGAGAGGACCTTCCACCACTGAATACCAATGTAGAGGGGACCTTCTACCACTGAACACCAATGTAGAGGGGACCTTCCACCACTGAATACCAGTGTAGAGAGGACCTTCCACCACTGAATACCAATGTAGAGGGGACCTTCCACCACTGAATACCAATGTAGAGGGGACCTTCTACCACTGAACACCAATGTAGAGGGGACCTTCCACCACTGAATACCAATGTAGAGGGGACCTTCTACCACTGAATACCAATGTAGAGAGGACCTTCCACCACTGAATACCAATGTAGAGAGGACCTTCCACCACTGAATACCAATGTAGAGAGGACCTTCCACCACTGAATACCAATGTAGAGAGGACCTTCCACCACTGAATACAAATGTAGAGGGGACCTTCCACCACTGAATACCAATGTAGAGAGGACCTTCCACCACTGAATACAAATGTAGAGGGGACCTTCTACCACTGAATACCAATGTAGAGAGGACCTTCCACCACTGAATACCAATGTAGAGGGGACCTTCTACCACTGAATACAAATGTAGAGGGGACCTTCTACCACTGAACACCAATGTAGAGGGGACCTTCCACCACTGAATACAAATGTAGAGGGGACCTTCCACCACTGAATACCAATGTAGAGAGTAGGGATGAGCTTCGTGTTCGAGTCGAACATACGTTCGACTCGAACATTGGCTGTTCGATCGTTCGACGAAGATCGAACGATTTGGGCCGTTCGCGCCAAATTCGAGTGACGCGAACGGCCCATAATGCACTACGCCATCGCAGTGTCATCCAGGCGCTGTGATTGGCCAAGCATGCACTGTGACCCCGCATGCTTGGCCAATCACAGCGCCGGCAGCGAGGAGAGCAATGATTGGCCACAGGCAGGATGCCTGTGGCCAATTATTGCTGAGGGTGTTTAGTACACGCCCCACACTATAAAAGGCCGCCAGCACGGCGGCCTAGTGTAGTGTGTTCCGGAGCAGGGATAGAGTAGCATAGGCAGGGACAGTGACTGTTATTTCTTTCTTGCTTAACCTGGATTCCTTTAGTTTAGGGAAAGAGAAGGATAGGTAGGGAGAGTGTCAGTGTGTTTTGTGCTTCTGCTATAGTGTGCTTAAAAAAAAACATTTATTCTAGGGACAGAAAACTCTAGGTAGGGACAGTGTCAGTTTCTTTCACTCTGCAAGTCCTTGTTTCCAGGGACCTGGAAGGACAGTGAGTGAATTGTCCTTTTGCTATATTGTGATTAAAAAAAACATTTATTCTAGGGACAGAAAACTCTAGGTAGGGACAGTGTCAGTTTCTTTCACTCTGCAAGTCCTTGTTTCCAGGGACCTGGAAGGACAGTGAGTGAATTGTCCTTTTGCTATATTGTGATTAAAAAAAACATTTATTCTAGGGACAGAAAACTCTAGGTAGGGACAGTGTCAGTTTCTTTCACTCTGCAAGTCCTTGTTTCCAGGGACCTGGAAGGACAGTGAGTGAATTGTCCTTTTGCTATATTGTGATTAAAAAAAACATTTTTTTCTAGGGACAGAAAACTGTAGGTAGGGAGAGTATTTTTTTTCTTTCACTCTGCAAGTCCTTGTTTCCAGGGACCTGTAAGGACAGTGAGTTAATTGTCCTTGTGCTATATTGTGCTGAAAAAAACATTTATTCCAGGGACAGAAAACTCTAGGTAGGGACAGTGTCAGTTTCTTTCACTCTGCAAGTCCTTGTTTCCAGGGACCTGGAAGGACAGTGAGTGAATTGTCCTTTTGCTATATTGTGATTAAAAAAAACATTTTTTTCTAGGGACAGAAAACTGTAGGTAGGGAGAGTGTTTTTTTTCTTTCACTCTGCAAGTCCTTGTTTCCAGGGACCTGTAAGGACAGTGAGTTAATTTTCCTTGTGCTATATTGTGATTAAAAAAAACATTTATTCTAGGGACAGAAAACTCTATGTAGGGACAGTGTCAGTTTCTTTCACTCTGCAAGTCCTTGTTTCCAGGGACCTGGAAGGACAGTGAGTGAATTGTCCTTTTGCTATATTGTGATTAAAAAAAACATTTATTCTAGGGACAGAAAACTCTAGGTAGGGACAGTGTCAGTTTCTTTCACTCTGCAAGTCCTTGTTTCCAGGGACCTGGAAGGACAGTGAGTGAATTGTCCTTTTGCTATATTGTGATTAAAAAAAACATTTATTCTAGGGACAGAAAACTCTAGGTAGGGACAGTGTCAGTTTCTTTCACTCTGCAAGTCCTTGTTTCCAGGGACCTGGAAGGACAGTGAGTGAATTGTCCTTTTGCTATATTGTGATTAAAAAAAACATTTATTCTAGGGACAGAAAACTCTAGGTAGGGACAGTGTCAGTTTCTTTCACTCTGCAAGTCCTTGTTTCCAGGGACCTGGAAGGACAGTGAGTGAATTGTCCTTTTGCTATATTGTGATTAAAAAAAACATTTTTTTCTAGGGACAGAAAACTGTAGGTAGGGAGAGTATTTTTTTTCTTTCACTCTGCAAGTCCTTGTTTCCAGGGACCTGTAAGGACAGTGAGTTAATTGTCCTTGTGCTATATTGTGCTGAAAAAAACATTTATTCCAGGGACAGAAAACTCTAGGTAGGGACAGTGTCAGTTTCTTTCACTCTGCAAGTCCTTGTTTCCAGGGACCTGGAAGGACAGTGAGTGAATTGTCCTTTTGCTATATTGTGATTAAAAAAAACATTTTTTTCTAGGGACAGAAAACTGTAGGTAGGGAGAGTATTTTTTTTCTTTCACTCTGCAAGTCCTTGTTTCCAGGGACCTGTAAGGACAGTGAGTTAATTGTCCTTGTGCTATATTGTGCTGAAAAAAACATTTATTCCAGGGACAGAAAACTCTAGGTAGGGACAGTGTCAGTTTCTTTCACTCTGCAAGTCCTTGTTTCCAGGGACCTGGAAGGACAGTGAGTGAATTGTCCTTTTGCTATATTGTGATTAAAAAAAACATTTTTTTCTAGGGACAGAAAACTGTAGGTAGGGAGAGTGTTTTTTTTCTTTCACTCTGCAAGTCCTTGTTTCCAGGGACCTGTAAGGACAGTGAGTTAATTTTCCTTGTGCTATATTGTGATTAAAAAAAACATTTATTCTAGGGACAGAAAACTCTAGGTAGGGACAGTGTCAGTTTCTTTCACTCTGCAAGTCCTTGTTTCCAGGGACCTGGAAGGACAGTGAGTGAATTGTCCTTTTGCTATATTGTGATTAAAAAAAACATTTATTCTAGGGACAGAAAACTCTAGGTAGGGACAGTGTCAGTTTCTTTCACTCTGCAAGTCCTTGTTTCCAGGGACCTGGAAGGACAGTGAGTGAATTGTCCTTTTGCTATATTGTGATTAAAAAAAACATTTATTCTAGGGACAGAAAACTCTAGGTAGGGACAGTGTCAGTTTCTTTCACTCTGCAAGTCCTTGTTTCCAGGGACCTGGAAGGACAGTGAGTGAATTGTCCTTTTGCTATATTGTGATTAAAAAAAACATTTATTCTAGGGACAGAAAACTCTAGGTAGGGACAGTGTCAGTTTCTTTCACTCTGCAAGTCCTTGTTTCCAGGGACCTGGAAGGACAGTGAGTGAATTGTCCTTTTGCTATATTGTGATTAAAAAAAACATTTATTCTAGGGACAGAAAACTCTAGGTAGGGACAGTGTCAGTTTCTTTCACTCTGCAAGTCCTTGTTTCCAGGGACCTGGAAGGACAGTGAGTGAATTGTCCTTTTGCTATATTGTGTTTAAAAAAAACATTTTTTTCTAGGGACAGAAAACTGTAGGTAGGGAGAGTATTTTTTTTCTTTCACTCTGCAAGTCCTTGTTTCCAGGGACCTGTAAGGACAGTGAGTTAATTGTCCTTGTGCTATATTGTGCTGAAAAAAACATTTATTCCAGGGACAGAAAACTCTAGGTAGGGACAGTGTCAGTTTCTTTCACTCTGCAAGTCCTTGTTTCCAGGGACCTGGAAGGACAGTGAGTGAATTGTCCTTTTGCTATATTGTGATTAAAAAAAACATTTTTTTCTAGGGACAGAAAACTGTAGGTAGGGAGAGTATTTTTTTTCTTTCACTCTGCAAGTCCTTGTTTCCAGGGACCTGTAAGGACAGTGAGTTAATTGTCCTTGTGCTATATTGTGCTGAAAAAAACATTTATTCCAGGGACAGAAAACTCTAGGTAGGGACAGTGTCAGTTTCTTTCACTCTGCAAGTCCTTGTTTCCAGGGACCTGGAAGGACAGTGAGTGAATTGTCCTTTTGCTATATTGTGATTAAAAAAAACATTTTTTTCTAGGGACAGAAAACTGTAGGTAGGGAGAGTGTTTTTTTTCTTTCACTCTGCAAGTCCTTGTTTCCAGGGACCTGTAAGGACAGTGAGTTAATTTTCCTTGTGCTATATTGTGATTAAAAAAAACATTTATTCTAGGGACAGAAAACTCTAGGTAGGGACAGTGTCAGTTTCTTTCACTCTGCAAGTCCTTGTTTCCAGGGACCTGGAAGGACAGTGAGTGAATTGTCCTTTTGCTATATTGTGATTAAAAAAAACATTTTTTTCTAGGGACAGAAAACTGTAGGTAGGGAGAGTATTTTTTTTCTTTCACTCTGCAAGTCCTTGTTTCCAGGGACCTGTAAGGACAGTGAGTTAATTGTCCTTGTGCTATATTGTGCTGAAAAAAACATTTATTCCAGGGACAGAAAACTCTAGGTAGGGACAGTGTCAGTTTCTTTCACTCTGCAAGTCCTTGTTTCCAGGGACCTGGAAGGACAGTGAGTGAATTGTCCTTTTGCTATATTGTGATTAAAAAAAACATTTTTTTCTAGGGACAGAAAACTGTAGGTAGGGAGAGTGTTTTTTTTCTTTCACTCTGCAAGTCCTTGTTTCCAGGGACCTGTAAGGACAGTGAGTTAATTTTCCTTGTGCTATATTGTGATTAAAAAAAACATTTATTCTAGGGACAGAAAACTCTAGGTAGGGACAGTGTCAGTTTCTTTCACTCTGCAAGTCCTTGTTTCCAGGGACCTGGAAGGACAGTGAGTGAATTGTCCTTTTGCTATATTGTGATTAAAAAAAACATTTATTCTAGGGACAGAAAACTCTAGGTAGGGACAGTGTCAGTTTCTTTCACTCTGCAAGTCCTTGTTTCCAGGGACCTGGAAGGACAGTGAGTGAATTGTCCTTTTGCTATATTGTGATTAAAAAAAACATTTATTCTAGGGACAGAAAACTCTAGGTAGGGACAGTGTCAGTTTCTTTCACTCTGCAAGTCCTTGTTTCCAGGGACCTGGAAGGACAGTGAGTGAATTGTCCTTTTGCTATATTGTGATTAAAAAAAACATTTATTCTAGGGACAGAAAACTCTAGGTAGGGACAGTGTCAGTTTCTTTCACTCTGCAAGTCCTTGTTTCCAGGGACCTGGAAGGACAGTGAGTGAATTGTCCTTTTGCTATATTGTGATTAAAAAAAACATTTATTCTAGGGACAGAAAACTCTAGGTAGGGACAGTGTCAGTTTCTTTCACTCTGCAAGTCCTTGTTTCCAGGGACCTGGAAGGACAGTGAGTGAATTGTCCTTTTGCTATATTGTGATTAAAAAAAACATTTTTTTCTAGGGACAGAAAACTGTAGGTAGGGAGAGTATTTTTTTTCTTTCACTCTGCAAGTCCTTGTTTCCAGGGACCTGTAAGGACAGTGAGTTAATTGTCCTTGTGCTATATTGTGCTGAAAAAAACATTTATTCCAGGGACAGAAAACTCTAGGTAGGGACAGTGTCAGTTTCTTTCACTCTGCAAGTCCTTGTTTCCAGGGACCTGGAAGGACAGTGAGTGAATTGTCCTTTTGCTATATTGTGATTAAAAAAAACATTTTTTTCTAGGGACAGAAAACTGTAGGTAGGGAGAGTGTTTTTTTTCTTTCACTCTGCAAGTCCTTGTTTCCAGGGACCTGTAAGGACAGTGAGTTAATTTTCCTTGTGCTATATTGTGATTAAAAAAAACATTTATTCTAGGGACAGAAAACTCTAGGTAGGGACAGTGTCAGTTTCTTTCACTCTGCAAGTCCTTGTTTCCAGGGACCTGGAAGGACAGTGAGTGAATTGTCCTTTTGCTATATTGTGATTAAAAAAAACATTTATTCTAGGGACAGAAAACTCTAGGTAGGGACAGTGTCAGTTTCTTTCACTCTGCAAGTCCTTGTTTCCAGGGACCTGGAAGGACAGTGAGTGAATTGTCCTTTTGCTATATTGTGATTAAAAAAAACATTTATTCTAGGGACAGAAAACTCTAGGTAGGGACAGTGTCAGTTTCTTTCACTCTGCAAGTCCTTGTTTCCAGGGACCTGGAAGGACAGTGAGTGAATTGTCCTTTTGCTATATTGTGATTAAAAAAAACATTTTTTTCTAGGGACAGAAAACTGTAGGTAGGGAGAGTATTTTTTTTCTTTCACTCTGCAAGTCCTTGTTTCCAGGGACCTGTAAGGACAGTGAGTTAATTGTCCTTGTGCTATATTGTGCTGAAAAAAACATTTATTCCAGGGACAGAAAACTCTAGGTAGGGACAGTGTCAGTTTCTTTCACTCTGCAAGTCCTTGTTTCCAGGGACCTGGAAGGACAGTGAGTGAATTGTCCTTTTGCTATATTGTGATTAAAAAAAACATTTTTTTCTAGGGACAGAAAACTGTAGGTAGGGAGAGTGTTTTTTTTCTTTCACTCTGCAAGTCCTTGTTTCCAGGGACCTGTAAGGACAGTGAGTTAATTTTCCTTGTGCTATATTGTGATTAAAAAAAACATTTTTTCTAGGGACAGAAAACTGTAGGTAGGGAGAGTGTTTTTTTTCTTTCACTCTGGAAGTCCTTGTTTCCAGGGACAGAGAAGGACACCTGAAGGTAGCCCTTATTGCTTTTTTCCCATCTCCCTGCAGGCCATCTATTAGAATGTCTGGAAGGCAAACAAGGAGAGGCAGACAGTCAGGAGGCAATAAAAGAGGGCAAGCAGGCTCTGTGTCTGGGGGCAACAGTGCTGGTCGTGGACGCGGTGCATTGTCATCAGCACATGGCCATGGGACACGCTTGTCCTTCTTTTCGGCAGCTGGACATGTTGAGCCACATCATGCCGAAGACTTGGTAGAGTGGATGACCAAGCCCTCCTCCTCCTCCTCATCCTCTCTCACCCAGGCTCAGGGTACTGGAAAAGCAGCTGCCAAAGCGTCGTCTTCCCTGGTATCAATGTCAGACAAATCATCAGTCACTCCTTCCCTAGACCCACCATGTCCTCCTCCTGAGGAGTCCCCCGAACTGTTTCAGCACAGTGTTGGGTACATGCTCCAGGAGGATGCCCAGCGTTTCGAAGGGTCTGATGATGAAACCCAGCTAGAGGAAGGCAGTAGCGTGAGAGCAGACAGAGGGGATGCTCAAGAAGGACACCAATCTGGCAGTCATGTTCCAGCAGCTGCAGCATACTGCCAGATTGGCTCCAGTGATGAGGAGGGAGGGGATGATGAGGTCAATGACTCCACGTGGGTGCCTAATAGGAGAGAGGAGGAGGAGGAGGATGAGGAGGAGGCACATCTCCAACGAGGCAGGATGCCCTTTGGTGGCCAGCGTAAGGGCAGTACACCGACGGAATCACACCGCAGAGCTCCGCCTGTGCAGGGCGCTGCCTCTGCCCGTCATTCAAAAAGTTCTTTGGTGTGGGCCTTTTTTGAGGCTAGTGCATCAGATCGCACAGCTGCTGTTTGCAACATATGTCTCAAGCGTATATCGCGTGGCCAAAACATCAGCCGCTTGGGTACCACATGCCTGACCAGACATATGTTGACCTGCCATGCAGCTCGTTGGCAAGCCTACCTCAAAGACCCACACCAAAGAACAAAGCGGACCTCTCCTTGCACCGCATCAGCTGGGATCTCCAACCCCACTATAACTTCAGTCCTCTCTGAAACATGCACTGAGAGGAATGAAGGTGTAGAATTAGGTGTGTCACAGCCAAGTACTTGCGCCCACTCTGCTAGCAGTACACCGACGTCCGATTCTAGCAGGCAAATTTCCCTGCCCCAGCTGCTGGACCGTCGAAAGAAGTTCACTCCCAGCCATCCACATGCCCAGCGGTTGAATGCTAGCTTGGCTAAATTGCTAGCGCTTCAACTGCTGCCTTTTCAGTTGGTAGACTCGGCCCCCTTCCGTGAGTTTGTGCAATGTGCGGTTCCTCAGTGGCAGGTTCCCAAACGCCACTTTTTCTCACGGAAGGCTATTCCGGCTCTCTACCGGCATGTGGAAGGCAATGTCTTGGCCTCGCTGGACAGGGCGGTCAGCGGTAAGGTGCATATTACCGCTGACTCATGGTCCAGCAGGCATGGACAGGGACGTTACCTTTCTTTCACGGCCCATTGGGTCACTCTTTTGGCAGCTGGGAAGGATTCAGGACAAGGTGCAGTAGTGTTGGAGGTTGTCCCACCGCCACGCCTCCAAAATGCTACTACTGGTTGTGACACACCTCTCTCCTCCACCCCCTCCTCTTCTTCTTCCTCCATGGCCTCTTCCTGTGGTTTGTCCTATGAACCAGCGGTGCTCCGTAGCCGTTCACGGGGCTACGCAAGTACGCAGGCAAAAAGATGCCATGCCGTGCTTGCGCTGGTGTGTTTGGGGGACAGAAGCCACACTGGGGCAGAGGTCCTGTCTGCTCTGCAGGGCCAGGCCGAGAGGTGGTTGACGCCACGCCAGCTTAAGCCAGGAATGGTGGTTTGCGACAATGGCACCAACCTCCTCTCCGCCCTCCGACAGGGACAACTGACCCATGTGCCCTGTGTGGCTCACGTCCTTAACCTGGTGGTGCAGCGGTTCTTGGGCAGGTACCCGGGCTTACAGGATGTCCTGAGGCAGGCCAGGAAAGTCTGTGTGCATTTCCGCAGATCTTATAATGCCAGTGCTCGCCTGGCTGAGCTGCAAAAGGAGTTGAACCTGCCCAAGAACCGCCTTATATGTGACATGCCCACCAGGTGGAACTCAACGTTGGCCATGCTGCAGCGGCTGCACACGCAGCAGAGGGCCATCAATGAGTACCTGTGCGACTACGGCACCAGGACAGGGTCAGGGGAGCTTGGTTTTTTTTCTCCACGCCAGTGGGGCATGATCAGGGATTCATGCACTGTCCTGGCACCATTTGAGGAGGCCACGAGGATGGTGAGCAGTGACAGTGCATGCATCAGTGACACTGTACCTCTTGTCCACCTGTTGGAGCACACGCTGCGTGGAATAATGGACAGGGCACTTGAGGCAGAACAGAGGCAGGAAGAGGAGGACTTCCTTGCCTCTCAAGGCCCCCTTTACCCAGACAGTGTTCCTTCTGTCCCACCCATCGCACAGGAAGAGGAGGAGGAGGAGGAGGAGGAGGAGGATTGTGTCAGCATGGAGGTGGAGGCTGGCACTCAGCATCATCAGCAGCAGTCTTTTAGGGATGATTTACAGTCCCAAGAAACCAGTGGACTTGTACGTGGCTGGGAGGAGGTGGCTGCGGATCATGTCGTCCTTAGTGACCCAGAGGACTCCGGAGCGAATGCCTCAGCAAACCTACGCTGCATGGCCTCCCTGATCCTGCAAAGTCTGCGGAAGGATCCTCGTATTCTTCGGATCAAGGAGAGGGACCATTACTGGCTGGCCACTCTCCTTGATCCACGGTACAAGGGTAAGGTTGCGGACCTTATGTTACCGTCGCAGAGGGAGCAGAGGATGAGACAACTCCGGGAGGCCTTGCAGAAAGGTCTGTGCAACGCGTTCCCAGAGACTGGGAGGTTGCAAACTCCTGGTCCTGGACAACGAGTTGCTGAGGCTTCGGCCAGTCAAAGAAGGAGCGGTGGGGAAGGTGGCCGTCTGACCGATGCGTTCAGACAATTCTTTAGTCCGCAGCCCCAAAGTATGATTGGTTCCAGCAACCATCGCCAGCGTCTGATAAACATGGTGCAGGAATATCTAGGGGCAAGGTCAGACTTGGACACCTTCCCCACCGAAAATCCTCTGGCTTACTGGGTCTTGAGGATGGATCACTGGCCAGAGCTTGCACAGTATGCAATTGAGCTACTGGCCTGTCCTGCATCCAGCGTTCTTTCGGAACGCACATTCAGTGCTGCTGGAGGATTTGTCACGGATCACAGGGTGCGCCTGTCCACCGACTCGGTTGATCGACTGACTTTCATCAAGATGAACCAGTCTTGGATCACCACCAGCTACCACACACCTGATGCTGATATAACAGACTAATTGATTTTAAAATGTCACATCCCTTCAAGACTGATGCTGATGCTGAGTGCCTGTGCTGTTATGTTGACTGGCTATCCTCCTCCTCCGAGTCCTCAATGATACGATTGATGATGATAGCTTGGAAGATCATTTTTGTTTATGGGTGCCGCCACCAGTGCCTAACGCCCAATTTTTCAGCCCCTGTTTAACAGGGGCGTGTAATTACAATTTTTGAAGCAATACTTTGCAACAGGGCTCATTGCTGTGCTCCAAGTACAGTATCTGTGAGGAGTTGCAGTGTTGTGCCACCAGTGCCTAAGGCCCAATTTTTCAGCCCCTGTTTAACAGGGGCGTGTCATTACAATTTTTGAAGCAATACTTTGCAACAGGGCTCATTGCTGTGCTCCAAGTACAGTATCTGTGAGGGGTTGCAGTGTTGTGCCACCAGTGCCTAAGGCCCAATTTTTCAGCCCCTGTTCAACAGGGGCATGTAATTACAATTCTTGATCTAATAATTCACAGCAGGGCCCATTGCTGCACCCACCAAGAGTAACTGTCAGGGCTTACAGTGTTGTGGCACCAGCACCACCATCAAAGGCCCAATTTTTACTACCACTGTTCAACAATTATATGTAATTAAAATTCCTGATATAATAGTTGACAGCAGGGCGTTCCAGCACCAACCAAGAGTAACTGTGAGTGCTTACAGTGTTGTGCCAACACCAACAACTAAGGGGCCTATTTCTGCAGAGTATATACGGCAGGTCCCTACTTTCAAACATCCAACTTACAAACGACTCCTACTTGCAAACGCAAGAAGACAACAGGAAGTGAGAGGAAATCTACCACTAGGAAGGAAAATTCTCTCCTGTAAGAATAAATATGGGAGAAAGGTGTCTCCTCTGTACTGATGCTTTATCAGCAATCCTTGTTTCAAGAAAAACACCACATTTCAAAAACAGTTGTCATTGGGACGGAAAGTGAGGTGAAATGTTCTGAACAGGGGCACAGACAGCAAAACAAATGTTACAGGGGTGATAACCCTTACCTATGTTTTCCAAAAAGTTTAAAAATAGATTTTTGGGCTGGAGCTACACTTCAACAATGTACCTGTTCAAAATTACAAACAGATTCTACATAAGAACAAACCTACAGTCCCTGTCTTGTATGCACCGCCTGTATACGGCTGTTCAGAGTATATAGGGCCTTTTTTATTTTATGTGCGGGGTTCCCCTTAATATCCATACAAGACCCAAAGGGGCTGGTAATGGGCTGGGGTAGGGGGGGGGGGGGTCATGGGGTAGCTATGCCATTTTTCTTAAAGAATTTCATCCATATTACCGGGACCAGACATTACATTAAAGCCGCAAGCAGTTTTAAATGGCTTTTTTTTCCTTTAGAAGTGTCATTTTGTGCAGGGACAGTTCTAAACACGGGAAACACGTGGCACTTCACAGGCATACTTTAGACACCCCCCAGGTACGATATTTAAAGGAATATTTGACTTTTTTTTTTTCACTTTATGCATCATTAAAATGACTGCTCCCGAAAAACGACCGTTTTTAAAACTTCTTTTTGCATTGATACATGTCCCCTGGTGCAGAACCCGGGTTCCCAAACCCTTTTTAGGACAATAACATGCATAATAGTTGTTATAATTAGCACTTTAGAATTCGAACGTTCGCATCCATTGTATTTAATAGGGTTCTAATGTTCGTTCGAACTTCCGGTCCGTTCGCGGGTTCTGGTGCGAACCGAACCCGGGGGTGTTCGGCTCATCACTAGTAGAGAGGACCTTCCACCACTGAATACCAATGTAGAGAAGACCTTCCACCACTGAATACCAATGTAGAGGGGACCTTCCACCAGTTAATACCAATGTAGAGAGGACCTTCCACCACTGAATACCAATGTAGAGAGAACCTTCTACCACTGAATACCAATGTAGAGAGGACCTTCCACCACTGAATACCAATGTAGAGGAGGACCTTCTACCACTGAATACAAATGTAGAGAGGACCTTCTACCACTGAATACCAATGTAGAGAGGACCTTCCACCACTGAATACCAATGTAGAGAGGACCTTCTACCACTGAATACCAATGTAGAGAGGACCTTCCACCACTGAATACCAATGTAGAGAGGACCTTCTACCACTGAATACCAATGTAGAGAGGACCTTCTACCACTGAATACCAATGTAGAGAGGACCTTCTACCACTGAATACCAATGTAGAGAGGACCTTCCACCACTGAATACCAATGTAGAGAGGACCTTCTACCACTGAATACCAATGTAGAGAGGACCTTCTACCACTGAATACAAATGTAGAGGGGACCTTCTACCACTGAATACCAATGTAGAGAGGACCTTCCACCACTGAATACCAATGTAGAGGGGACCTTCTACCACTGAATACAAATGTAGAGGGGACCTTCCACCACTGAACTCCAATGTAGAGGGGACCTTCCACCACTGAATACCAATGTAGAGAGGACCTTCCACCACTGAATACCAATGTAGAGAGGGCCCTCCGCCACTGGACACCAATGTAGAGAGGACCTTCCACCACTGGACACCAATGTAGAGAGGACCTTCCGCCACTGGACACCAATGTAGAGAGGACCTTCCACCACTGAATACCAATGTAGAGAGGACCTTCTACCACTGGAAACCAATGTAGAGAGGACCTTCCACCACTGAATACCAATGTAGAGAGGACCTTCTACCACTGAAAACCAATGTAGAGAGGACCTTCCACCACTGAATACCAATGTAGAGGGGACATTCCACCACTGAATACCAATGTAGAGAGGACCTTCCACTACTGAACACCAATGTAGAGGGGACCTTCCACCACTGAATACAAATGTAGAGGGGACCTTCCACCACTGAATACCAATGTAGAGAGGACCTTCTACCACTGAAAACCAATGTAGAGAGGACCTTCCACCACTGAATACCAATGTAGAGGGGACATTCCACCACTGAATACCAATGTAGAGAGGACCTTCCACTACTGAACACCAATGTAGAGGGGACCTTCCACCACTGAATACTAATGTAGAGGGGACCTTGCACCACTGAATACCAATGTAGAGAGAACCTTCTACCACTGAATACCAATGTAGAGAGGACCTTCCACCACTGAAAACCAATGTAGAGGGGACCTTCCACCACTGAATACCAATGTAGAGGGGACCTTCTACCACTGAATACCAATGTAGAGGGGACCTTCTACCACTGGACACCAATGTAGAGGGGACCTTCTACCACTGAATACCAATGTAGAGAGGACCTTCCGCCACTGGGCACCAATGTAGAGAGGACCTTCTACCACTGAATACCAATGTAGAGGGGACCTTCTACCACTGAATACCAATGTAGAGAGGACCTTCCGCCACTGGACACCAATGTAGAGAGGACCTTCCACCACCGAATACCAATGTACAGAGGACCTTCCACCACTGAATACCAATGTACAGAGGACCTTCCACCACTGAACACCAATGTAGAGAGGACCTTCTACCACTGAATTCCAATGTAGAGGGGACCTTCTACCACTGAATACCAATGTAGAGGGGACCTTCCACCACTGAATACCAATGTAGAGCGGACCTTCCACCACTGAATACAAATGTAGAGGGGACCTTCTACCACTGAATACCAATGTAGAGAGGACCTTCTACCACTGAACAACAATGTAGAGGGGACCTTCCACCACTGAATACCAATGTAGAGAGGACCTTCTACCACTGAACACCAATGTAGAGGGGACCTTCCACCACTGAATACCAATGTAGAGAGGACCTTCCACCACTGAATACCAATGTAGAGGGGACCTTCCACCACTGAATACCAATGTAGAGGGGACCTTCTACCACTGAACACCAATGAAGAGGGGACCTTCCACCACTGAATACCAATGTAGAGGGGACTTTCCACCACTGAATACCAATGTAGAGGGGACCTTCTACCACTGAATACCAATGTAGAGAGGACCTTCCACCACTAAATACCAATGTAGAGGGGACATTCCACCACTGAATACCAATGTAGAGAGGACCTTCCACCACTGAATACCAATGTAGAGGGGACATTCCACCACTGAATACCAATGTAGAGAGGACCTTCCGCCACTGAATACCAATGTGGAGAGGACCTTCCACCACTGAATACCAATGTAGAGGGGACCTTCTACCACTGAACACCAATGTAGAAGGGACCTTCCACCACTGAATACCAGTGTAGAGAGGACCTTCCACCACTGAATACCAATGTAGAGGGGACCTTCCACCACTGAATACCAATGTAGAGGGGACCTTCTACCACTGAACACCAATGTAGAGGGGACCTTCCACCACTGAATACCAATGTAGAGGGGACCTTCTACCACTGAATACCAATGTAGAGAGGACCTTCCACCACTGAATACCAATGTAGAGAGGACCTTCCACCACTGAATACCAATGTAGAGAGGACCTTCCACCACTGAATACCAATGTAGAGAGGACCTTCCACCACTGAATACAAATGTAGAGGGGACCTTCCACCACTGAATACCAATGTAGAGAGGACCTTCCACCACTGAATACAAATGTAGAGGGGACCTTCCACCACTGAATACCAATGTAGAGAGGACCTTCCACCACTGAATACAAATGTAGAGGGGACCTTCTACCACTGAATACCAATGTAGAGAGGACCTTCTACCACTGAATACAAATGTAGAGGGGACCTTCTACCACTGAACACCAATGTAGAGGGGACCTTCCACCACTGAATACAAATGTAGAGGGGACCTTCCACCACTGAATACCAATGTAGAGAGGACCTTCCACCACTGAATACCAATGTAGAGAAGACCTTCCACCACTGAATACCAATGTAGAGGGGACCTTCCACCACTGAATACCAATGTAGAGAGGACCTTCCACCACTGAATACCAATGTAGAGAGAACCTTCTACCACTGAATACCAATGTAGAGAGGACCTTCCACCACTGAATACCAATGTAGAGGAGGACCTTCTACCACTGAATACCAATGTAGAGAGGACCTTCTACCACTGAATACCAATGTAGAGAGGACCTTCCACCACTGAATACCAATGTAGAGAGGACCTTCTACCACTGAATACCAATGTAGAGAGGACCTTCCACCACTGAATACCAATGTAGAGAGGACCTTCTACCACTGAATACCAATGTAGAGAGGACCTTCTACCACTGAATACCAATGTAGAGAGGACCTTCTACCACTGAATACCAATGTAGAGAGGACCTTCCACCACTGAATACCAATGTAGAGAGGACCTTCTACCACTGAATACCAATGTAGAGAGGACCTTCTACCACTGAATACAAATGTAGAGGGGACCTTCTACCACTGAATACCAATGTAGAGAGGACCTTCCACCACTGAATACCAATGTAGAGGGGACCTTCTACCACTGAATACAAATGTAGAGGGGACCTTCCACCACTGAACACCAATGTAGAGGGGACCTTCCACCACTGAATACCAATGTAGAGAGGACCTTCCACCACTGAATACCAATGTAGAGAGGGCCCTCCGCCACTGGACACCAATGTAGAGAGGACCTTCCACCACTGGACACCAATGTAGAGAGGACCTTCCGCCACTGGACACCAATGTAGAGAGGACCTTCCGCCACTGAATACCAATGTAGAGAGGACCTTCTACCACTGGAAACCAATGTAGAGAGGACCTTCCACCACTGAATACCAATGTAGAGAGGACCTTCTACCACTGAAAACCAATGTAGAGAGGACCTTCCACCACTGAATACCAATGTAGAGGGGACATTCCACCACTGAATACCAATGTAGAGAGGACCTTCCACTACTGAACACCAATGTAGAGGGGACCTTCCACCACTGAATACAAATGTAGAGGGGACCTTCCACCACTGAATACCAATGTAGAGAGGACCTTCCACCACTGAACACCAATGTAGAGGGGACCTTCCACCACTGAATACAAATGTAGAGGGGACCTTCCACCACTGAACACCAATGTAGAGAGGACCTTCTACCACTGAATACCAATGTAGAGAGGACCTTCTACCACTGAATACAAATGTAGAGGGGACCTTCCACCACTGAATACCAATGTAGAGAGGACATTCCACCACTGAATACTAATGTAGAGAGGACCTTACACCAATGTAGAGAGGACCTTCCACCACTGAATACCAATGTAGAGAGGACCTTCCGCCACTGGGCACCAATGTAGAGAGGACCTTCCACCACTGAATACCAATGTAGAGAGGACCTTCTACCACTGAAAACCAATGTAGAGAGGACCTTCCACCACTGAATACCAATGTAGAGGGGACATTCCACCACTGAATACCAATGTAGAGAGGACCTTCCACCACTGAACACCAATGTAGAGGGGACCTTCCACCACTGAATTCAAATGTAGAGGGGACCTTGCACCACTGAATACCAATGTAAAGAGAACCTTCTACTACTGAATACCAATGTAGACAGGACCTTCCACCACAGAAAACCAATGTAGAGGGGACCTTCCACCACTGAATACCAATGTAGAGGGGACCTTCTACCACTGAATACCAATGTAGAGGGGACCTTCTACCACTGGACACCAATGTAGAGGGGACCTTCTACCACTGAATACCAATGTAGAGAGGACCTTCCGCCACTGGGCACCAATGTAGAGAGGACCTTCTACCACTGAATACCAATGTAGAGGGGACCTTCCACCACTGAATACCAATGTAGAGGGGACCTTCTACCACTGAACACCAATGAAGAGGGGACCTTCCACCACTGAATACCAATGTAGAGGGGACTTTCCACCACTGAATACCAATGTAGAGGGGACCTTCTACCACTGAATACCAATGTAGAGAGGACCTTCTACCACTAAATACCAATGTAGAGGGGACATTCCACCACTGAATACCAATGTAGAGAGGACCTTCCACCACTGAATACCAATGTAGAGGGGACATTCCACCACTGAATACCAATGTAGAGAGGACCTTCCGCCACTGAATACCAATGTGGAGAGGACCTTCCACCACTGAATACCAATGTAGAGGGGACCTTCTACCACTGAACACCAATGTAGAGGGGACCTTCCACCACTGAATACCAGTGTAGAGAGGACCTTCCACCACTGAATACCAATGTAGAGGGGACCTTCCACCACTGAATACCAATGTAGAGGGGACCTTCTACCACTGAACACCAATGTAGAGGGGACCTTCCACCACTGAATACCAATGTAGAGGGGACCTTCTACCACTGAATACCAATGTAGAGAGGACCTTCCACCACTGAATACCAATGTAGAGAGGACCTTCCACCACTGAATACCAATGTAGAGAGGACCTTCCACCACTGAATACCAATGTAGAGAGGACCTTCCACCACTGAATACAAATGTAGAGGGGACCTTCCACCACTGAATACCAATGTAGAGAGGACCTTCCACCACTGAATACAAATGTAGAGGGGACCTTCCACCACTGAATACCAATGTAGAGAGGACCTTCCACCACTGAATACAAATGTAGAGGGGACCTTCTACCACTGAATACCAATGTAGAGAGGACCTTCTACCACTGAATACAAATGTAGAGGGGACCTTCTACCACTGAACACCAATGTAGAGGGGACCTTCCACCACTGAATACAAATGTAGAGGGGACCTTCCACCACTGAATACCAATGTAGAGAGGACCTTCCACCACTGAATACCAATGTAGAGAAGACCTTCCACCACTGAATACCAATGTAGAGGGGACCTTCCACCACTGAATACCAATGTAGAGAGGACCTTCCACCACTGAATACCAATGTAGAGAGAACCTTCTACCACTGAATACCAATGTAGAGAGGACCTTCCACCACTGAATACCAATGTAGAGGAGGACCTTCTACCACTGAATACCAATGTAGAGAGGACCTTCTACCACTGAATACCAATGTAGAGAGGACCTTCCACCACTGAATACCAATGTAGAGAGGACCTTCTACCACTGAATACCAATGTAGAGAGGACCTTCCACCACTGAATACCAATGTAGAGAGGACCTTCTACCACTGAATACCAATGTAGAGAGGACCTTCTACCACTGAATACCAATGTAGAGAGGACCTTCTACCACTGAATACCAATGTAGAGAGGACCTTCCACCACTGAATACCAATGTAGAGAGGACCTTCTACCACTGAATACCAATGTAGAGAGGACCTTCTACCACTGAATACAAATGTAGAGGGGACCTTCTACCACTGAATACCAATGTAGAGAGGACCTTCCACCACTGAATACCAATGTAGAGGGGACCTTCTACCACTGAATACAAATGTAGAGGGGACCTTCCACCACTGAACACCAATGTAGAGGGGACCTTCCACCACTGAATACCAATGTAGAGAGGACCTTCCACCACTGAATACCAATGTAGAGAGGGCCCTCCGCCACTGGACACCAATGTAGAGAGGACCTTCCACCACTGGACACCAATGTAGAGAGGACCTTCCGCCACTGGACACCAATGTAGAGAGGACCTTCCACCACTGAATACCAATGTAGAGAGGACCTTCTACCACTGGAAACCAATGTAGAGAGGACCTTCCACCACTGAATACCAATGTAGAGAGGACCTTCTACCACTGAAAACCAATGTAGAGAGGACCTTCCACCACTGAATACCAATGTAGAGGGGACATTCCACCACTGAATACCAATGTAGAGAGGACCTTCCACTACTGAACACCAATGTAGAGGGGACCTTCCACCACTGAATACAAATGTAGAGGGGACCTTCCACCACTGAATACCAATGTAGAGAGGACCTTCCACCACTGAACACCAATGTAGAGGGGACCTTCCACCACTGAATACAAATGTAGAGGGGACCTTCCACCACTGAACACCAATGTAGAGAGGACCTTCTACCACTGAATACCAATGTAGAGAGGACCTTCTACCACTGAATACAAATGTAGAGGGGACCTTCCACCACTGAATACCAATGTAGAGAGGACATTCCACCACTGAATACTAATGTAGAGAGGACCTTACACCAATGTAGAGAGGACCTTCCACCACTGAATACCAATGTAGAGAGGACCTTCCGCCACTGGGCACCAATGTAGAGAGGACCTTCCACCACTGAATACCAATGTAGAGAGGACCTTCTACCACTGAAAACCAATGTAGAGAGGACCTTCCACCACTGAATACCAATGTAGAGGGGACATTCCACCACTGAATACCAATGTAGAGAGGACCTTCCACCACTGAACACCAATGTAGAGGGGACCTTCCACCACTGAATTCAAATGTAGAGGGGACCTTGCACCACTGAATACCAATGTAAAGAGAACCTTCTACTACTGAATACCAATGTAGACAGGACCTTCCACCACAGAAAACCAATGTAGAGGGGACCTTCCACCACTGAATACCAATGTAGAGGGGACCTTCTACCACTGAATACCAATGTAGAGGGGACCTTCTACCACTGGACACCAATGTAGAGGGGACCTTCTACCACTGAATACCAATGTAGAGAGGACCTTCCGCCACTGGGCACCAATGTAGAGAGGACCTTCTACCACTGAATACCAATGTAGAGGGGACCTTCTACCACTGAATACCAATGTAGAGAGGACCTTCCACCACTGGACACCAATGTAGAGAGGAGGACCTTCCACCACCGAATACCAATGTACAGAGGACCTTCCACCACTGAATACCAATGTACAGAGGACCTTCCACCACTGAACACCAATGTAGAGAGGACCTTCTACCACTGAATTCCAATGTAGAGGGGACCTTCCACCACTGAATACCAATGTAGAGCGGACCTTCCACCACTGAATACCAATGTAGAGGGGATCTTCCACCACTGAATACCAATGTAGAGAGAACCTTCTACCACTGAATACCAATGTGGAGGGGACCTTCCACCACTGAATACCAATGTAGAGCGGACCTTCCACCACTGAATACCAATGTAGAGGGGACCTTCCGCCACTGAATACCAATGTAGAGAGGACCTTCCACCACTGAATACCAATGTAGAGAGGACCTTCCACCACTGAATACCAATGTAGAGGGGACCTTTTACCACTGAATACCAATGTAGAGAGGACCTTCCACCACTGAATACCAATGTAGAGAGGACCTTCTACCACTGAATACCAATGTAGAGGGGACCTTCCACCACTGAATACCAATGTAGAGAGGACCTTCTACCACTGAATACCAATGTAGAGAGGACCTTCTACCACTGAGTACCAATGTAGAGGGGACCTTCCACCACTGAATACAAATGTAGAGGGGACCTTCCACCACTGAACACCAATGTAGAGAAGACATTCCACCACTAAATACCAATGTAGAGGGGACCTTCCACCACTGAATACTAATGTAGAGAGGACCTTCCACCACTGAATACCAATGTAGAGGGGACCTTGCACCACTGAATACCAATGTAGAGAGAACCTTCTACCACTGAATACCAATGTAGAGAGGACCTTCCACCACTGAAAACCAATGTAGAGGGGACCTTCCACCACTGAATACCAATGTAGAGGGGACCTTCTACCACTGAATACCAATGTAGAGGGGACCTTCTACCACTGGACACCAATGTAGAGGGGACCTTCTACCACTGAATACCAATGTAGAGAGGACCTTCCGCCACTGGGCACCAATGTAGAGAGGACCTTCTACCACTGAATACCAATGTAGAGGGGACCTTCTACCACTGAATACCAATGTAGAGAGGACCTTCCGCCACTGGACACCAATGTAGAGAGGACCTTCCACCACCGAATACCAATGTACAGAGGACCTTCCACCACTGAATACCAATGTACAGAGGACCTTCCACCACTGAACACCAATGTAGAGAGGACCTTCTACCACTGAATTCCAATGTAGAGGGGACCTTCTACCACTGAATACCAATGTAGAGGGGACCTTCCACCACTGAATACCAATGTAGAGCGGACCTTCCACCACTGAATACCAATGTAGAGCGGACCTTCCACCACTGAATACCAATGTAGAGGGGACCTTCCACCACTGAATACCAATGTAGAGGGGACCTTCCGCCACTGAATACCAATGTAGAGAGGACCTTCCGCCACTGAATACCAATGTAGAGAGGACCTTCCACCACTGAATACCAATGTAGAGGGGACCTTCTACCACTGAATACCAATGTAGAGAGGACCTTCCACCACTGAATACTAATGTAGAGAGGACCTTCCACCACTGAATACCAATGTAGAGAGAACCTTCTACCACTGAATACCAATGTAGAGAGGACCTTCCACCACTGAAAACCAATGTAGAGGGGACCTTCCACCACTGAATACCAATGTAGAGGGGACCTTCTACCACTGAATACCAATGTAGAGGGGACCTTCTACCACTGGACACCAATGTAGAGGGGACCTTCTACCACTGAATACCAATGTAGAGAGGACCTTCCACCACTGAATACCAATGTAGAGAGGACCTTCTACCACTGAATACCAATGTAGAGAGGACCTTCCACCACTGAATACCAATGTAGAGAGGACCTTCTACCACTGAATACCAATGTAGAGAGGACCTTCTACCACTGAATACCAATGTAGAGAGGACCTTCTACCACTGAATACCAATGTAGAGAGGACCTTCCACCACTGAATACCAATGTAGAGAGGACCTTCTACCACTGAATACCAATGTAGAGAGGACCTTCTACCACTGAATACAAATGTAGAGGGGACCTTCTACCACTGAATACCAATGTAGAGAGGACCTTCCACCACTGAATACCAATGTAGAGGGGACCTTCTACCACTGAATACAAATGTAGAGGGGACCTTCCACCACTGAATACCAATGTAGAGAGGACCTTCCACCACTGAATACCAATGTAGAGAGGGCCCTCCGCCACTGGACACCAATGTAGAGAGGACCTTCCACCACTGGACACCAATGTAGAGAGGACCTTCCGCCACTGGACACCAATGTAGAGAGGACCTTCCACCACTGAATACCAATGTAGAGAGGACCTTCTACCACTGGAAACCAATGTAGAGAGGACCTTCCACCACTGAATACCAATGTAGAGAGGACCTTCTACCACTGAAAACCAATGTAGAGAGGACCTTCCACCACTGAATACCAATGTAGAGAGGACCTTCTACCACTGAAAACCAATGTAGAGAGGACCTTCCACCACTGAATACCAATGTAGAGGGGGCATTCCACCACTGAATACCAATGTAGAGAGGACCTTCCACTACTGAACACCAATGTAGAGGGGACCTTCCACCACTGAATACAAATGTAGAGGGGACCTTCCACCACTGAACACCAATGTAGAGAGGACCTTCTACCACTGAATACCAATGTAGAGAGGACCTTCTACCACTGAATACAAATGTAGAGGGGATCTTCCACCACTGAATACCAATGTAGAGAGGACATTCCACCACTGAATACTAATGTAGAGAGGACCTTACACCAATGTAGAGAGGACCTTCCACCACTGAATACCAATGTAGAGAGGACCTTCCGCCACTGGGCACCAATGTAGAGAGGACCTTCCACCACTGAATACCAATGTAGAGAGGACCTTCTACCACTGAAAACCAATGTAGAGAGGACCTTCCACCACTGAATACCAATGTAGAGGGGACATTCCACCACTGAATACCAATGTAGAGAGGACCTTCCACCACTGAACACCAATGTAGAGGGGACCTTCCACCACTGAATACAAATGTAGAGGGGACCTTGCACCACTGAATACCAATGTAAAGAGAACCTTCTACCACTGAATACCAATGTAGAGAGGACCTTCCACCACAGAAAACCAATGTAGAGGGGACCTTCCACCACTGAATACCAATGTAGAGGGGACCTTCTACCACTGAATACCAATGTAGAGGGGACCTTCTACCACTGGACACCAATGTAGAGGGGACCTTCTACCACTGAATACCAATGTAGAGAGGACCTTCCGCCACTGGGCACCAATGTAGAGAGGACCTTCTACCACTGAATACCAATGTAGAGGGGACCTTCTACCACTGAATACCAATGTAGAGAGGACCTTCCGCCACTGGACACCAATGTAGAGAGGAGGACCTTCCACCACCGAATACCAATGTACAGAGGACCTTCCACCACTGAATACCAATGTACAGAGGACCTTCCACCACTGAACACCAATGTAGAGAGGACCTTCTACCACTGAATTCCAATGTAGAGGGGACCTTCTACCACTGAATAACAATGTGGAGGGGACCTTCCACCACTGAATACCAATGTAGAGCGGACCTTCCACCACTGAATACCAATGTAGAGGGGATCTTCCACCACTGAATACCAATGTAGAGAGAACCTTCTACCACTGAATACCAATGTGGAGGGGACCTTCCACCACTGAATACCAATGTAGAGCGGACCTTCCACCACTGAATACCAATGTAGAGGGGACCTTCCGCCACTGAATACCAATGTAGAGAGGACCTTCCACCACTGAATACCAATGTAGAGAGGACCTTCCACCACTGAATACCAATGTAGAGGGGACCTTTTACCACTGAATACCAATGTAGAGAGGACCTTCCACCACTGAATACCAATGTAGAGAGGACCTTCTACCACTGAAAACCAATGTAGAGAGGACCTTCCACCACTGAATACCAATGTAGAGAGGACCTTCTACCACTGAAAACCAATGTAGAGAGGACCTTCCACCACTGAATACCAATGTAGAGGGGGCATTCCACCACTGAATACCAATGTAGAGAGGACCTTCCACTACTGAACACCAATGTAGAGGGGACCTTCCACCACTGAATACAAATGTAGAGGGGACCTTCCACCACTGAACACCAATGTAGAGGGGATCTTCCACCACTGAATACCAATGTAGAGAGGACATTCCACCACTGAATACTAATGTAGAGAGGACCTTACACCAATGTAGAGAGGACCTTCCACCACTGAATACCAATGTAGAGAGGACCTTCCGCCACTGGGCACCAATGTAGAGAGGACCTTCCACCACTGAATACCAATGTAGAGAGGACCTTCTACCACTGAAAACCAATGTAGAGAGGACCTTCCACCACTGAATACCAATGTAGAGGGGACATTCCACCACTGAATACCAATGTAGAGAGGACCTTCCACCACTGAACACCAATGTAGAGGGGACCTTCCACCACTGAATACAAATGTAGAGGGGACCTTGCACCACTGAATACCAATGTAAAGAGAACCTTCTACCACTGAATACCAATGTAGAGAGGACCTTCCACCACAGAAAACCAATGTAGAGGGGACCTTCCACCACTGAATACCAATGTAGAGGGGACCTTCTACCACTGAATACCAATGTAGAGGGGACCTTCTACCACTGGACACCAATGTAGAGGGGACCTTCTACCACTGAATACCAATGTAGAGAGGACCTTCCGCCACTGGGCACCAATGTAGAGAGGACCTTCTACCACTGAATACCAATGTAGAGGGGACCTTCTACCACTGAATACCAATGTAGAGAGGACCTTCCGCCACTGGACACCAATGTAGAGAGGAGGACCTTCCACCACCGAATACCAATGTACAGAGGACCTTCCACCACTGAACACCAATGTAGAGAGGACCTTCTACCACTGAATTCCAATGTAGAGGGGACCTTCTACCACTGAATAACAATGTGGAGGGGACCTTCCACCACTGAATACCAATGTAGAGCGGACCTTCCACCACTGAATACCAATGTAGAGGGGATCTTCCACCACTGACTACCAATGTAGAGAGAACCTTCTACCACTGAATACCAATGTGGAGGGGACCTTCCACCACTGAATACCAATGTAGAGCGGACCTTCCACCACTGAATACCAATGTAGAGGGGACCTTCCGCCACTGAATACCAATGTAGAGAGGACCTTCCACCACTGAATACCAATGTAGAGAGGACCTTCCACCACTGAATACCAATGTAGAGGGGACCTTTTACCACTGAATACCAATGTAGAGAGGACCTTCCACCACTGAATACCAATGTAGAGAGGACCTTCTACCACTGAATACCAATGTAGAGGGGACCTTCCACCACTGAATACCAATGTAGAGAGGACCTTCTACCACTGAATACCAATGTAGAGAGGACCTTCTACCACTGAGTACCAATGTAGAGGGGACCTTCCACCACTGAATACAAATGTAGAGGGGACCTTCCACCACTGAACACCAATGTAGAGAAGACATTCCACCACTGAATACCAATGTAGAGGGGACCTTCCACCACTGAATACTAATGTAGAGAGGACCTTCCACCACTGAATACCAATGTAGAGGGGACCTTGCACCACTGAATACCAATGTAGAGAGAACCTTCTACCACTGAATACCAATGTAGAGAGGACCTTCCACCACTGAAAACCAATGTAGAGGGGACCTTCCACCACTGAATACCAATGTAGAGGGGACCTTCTACCACTGAATACCAATGTAGAGGGGACCTTCTACCACTGGACACCAATGTAGAGGGGACCTTCTACCACTGAATACCAATGTAGAGAGGACCTTCCGCCACTGGGCACCAATGTAGAGAGGACCTTCTACCACTGAATACCAATGTAGAGGGGACCTTCTACCACTGAATACCAATGTAGAGAGGACCTTCCGCCACTGGACACCAATGTAGAGAGGACCTTCCACCACCGAATACCAATGTACAGAGGACCTTCCACCACTGAATACCAATGTACAGAGGACCTTCCACCACTGAACACCAATGTAGAGAGGACCTTCTACCACTGAATTCCAATGTAGAGGGGACCTTCTACCACTGAATACCAATGTAGAGGGGACCTTCCACCACTGAATACCAATGTAGAGCGGACCTTCCACCACTGAATACCAATGTAGAGGGGACCTTCCACCACTGAATACCAATGTAGAGGGGACCTTCCGCCACTGAATACCAATGTAGAGAGGACCTTCCACCACTGAATACCAATGTAGAGAGGACCTTCCACCACTGAATACCAATGTAGAGGGGACCTTCTACCACTGAATACCAATGTAGAGAGGACCTTCCACCACTGAATACTAATGTAGAGAGGACCTTCCACCACTGAATACCAATGTAGAGAGAACCTTCTACCACTGAATACCAATGTAGAGAGGACCTTCCACCACTGAAAACCAATGTAGAGGGGACCTTCCACCACTGAATACCAATGTAGAGGGGACCTTCTACCACTGAATACCAATATAGAGGGGACCTTCTACCACTGAAAACCAATGTAGAGAGGACCTTCCACCACTGAATACCAATGTAGAGGGGACATTCCACCACTGAATACCAATGTAGAGAGGACCTTCCACCACTGAACACCAATGTAGAGGGGACCTTCCACCACTGAATTCAAATGTAGAGGGGACCTTCTACCACTGAATACCAATGTAGAGAGGACCTTCCGCCACTGGACACCAATGTAGAGAGGAGGACCTTCCACCACCGAATACCAATGTACAGAGGACCTTCCACCACTGAACACCAATGTAGAGAGGACCTTCTACCACTGAATTCCAATGTAGAGGGGACCTTCTACCACTGAATAACAATGTGGAGGGGACCTTCCACCACTGAATACCAATGTAGAGCGGACCTTCCACCACTGAATACCAATGTAGAGGGGATCTTCCACCACTGACTACCAATGTAGAGAGAACCTTCTACCACTGAATACCAATGTGGAGGGGACCTTCCACCACTGAATACCAATGTAGAGCGGACCTTCCACCACTGAATACCAATGTAGAGGGGACCTTCCGCCACTGAATACCAATGTAGAGAGGACCTTCCACCACTGAATACCAATGTAGAGAGGACCTTCCACCACTGAATACCAATGTAGAGGGGACCTTTTACCACTGAATACCAATGTAGAGAGGACCTTCCACCACTGAATACCAATGTAGAGAGGACCTTCTACCACTGAATACCAATGTAGAGGGGACCTTCCACCACTGAATACCAATGTAGAGAGGACCTTCTACCACTGAATACCAATGTAGAGAGGACCTTCTACCACTGAGTACCAATGTAGAGGGGACCTTCCACCACTGAATACAAATGTAGAGGGGACCTTCCACCACTGAACACCAATGTAGAGAAGACATTCCACCACTGAATACCAATGTAGAGGGGACCTTCCACCACTGAATACTAATGTAGAGAGGACCTTCCACCACTGAATACCAATGTAGAGGGGACCTTGCACCACTGAATACCAATGTAGAGAGAACCTTCTACCACTGAATACCAATGTAGAGAGGACCTTCCACCACTGAAAACCAATGTAGAGGGGACCTTCCACCACTGAATACCAATGTAGAGGGGACCTTCTACCACTGAATACCAATGTAGAGGGGACCTTCTACCACTGGACACCAATGTAGAGGGGACCTTCTACCACTGAATACCAATGTAGAGAGGACCTTCCGCCACTGGGCACCAATGTAGAGAGGACCTTCTACCACTGAATACCAATGTAGAGGGGACCTTCTACCACTGAATACCAATGTAGAGAGGACCTTCCGCCACTGGACACCAATGTAGAGAGGACCTTCCACCACCGAATACCAATGTACAGAGGACCTTCCACCACTGAATACCAATGTACAGAGGACCTTCCACCACTGAACACCAATGTAGAGAGGACCTTCTACCACTGAATTCCAATGTAGAGGGGACCTTCTACCACTGAATACCAATGTAGAGGGGACCTTCCACCACTGAATACCAATGTAGAGCGGACCTTCCACCACTGAATACCAATGTAGAGGGGACCTTCCACCACTGAATACCAATGTAGAGGGGACCTTCCGCCACTGAATACCAATGTAGAGAGGACCTTCCACCACTGAATACCAATGTAGAGAGGACCTTCCACCACTGAATACCAATGTAGAGGGGACCTTCTACCACTGAATACCAATGTAGAGAGGACCTTCCACCACTGAATACTAATGTAGAGAGGACCTTCCACCACTGAATACCAATGTAGAGAGAACCTTCTACCACTGAATACCAATGTAGAGAGGACCTTCCACCACTGAAAACCAATGTAGAGGGGACCTTCCACCACTGAATACCAATGTAGAGGGGACCTTCTACCACTGAATACCAATATAGAGGGGACCTTCTACCACTGAAAACCAATGTAGAGAGGACCTTCCACCACTGAATACCAATGTAGAGGGGACATTCCACCACTGAATACCAATGTAGAGAGGACCTTCCACCACTGAACACCAATGTAGAGGGGACCTTCCACCACTGAATTCAAATGTAGAGGGGACCTTGCACCACTGAATACCAATGTAAAGAGAACCTTCTACTACTGAATACCAATGTAGACAGGACCTTCCACCACAGAAAACCAATGTAGAGGGGACCTTCCACCACTGAATACCAATGTAGAGGGGACCTTCTACCACTGAATACCAATGTAGAGGGGACCTTCTACCACTGGACACCAATGTAGAGGGGACCTTCTACCACTGAATACCAATGTAGAGAGGACCTTCCGCCACTGGGCACCAATGTAGAGAGGACCTTCTACCACTGAATACCAATGTAGAGGGGACCTTCTACCACTGAATACCAATGTAGAGAGGACCTTCCACCACTGGACACCAATGTAGAGAGGAGGACCTTCCACCACCGAATACCAATGTACAGAGGACCTTCCACCACTGAATACCAATGTACAGAGGACCTTCCACCACTGAACACCAATGTAGAGAGGACCTTCTACCACTGAATTCCAATGTAGAGGGGACCTTCCACCACTGAATACCAATGTAGAGCGGACCTTCCACCACTGAATACCAATGTAGAGGGGATCTTCCACCACTGAATACCAATGTAGAGAGAACCTTCTACCACTGAATACCAATGTGGAGGGGACCTTCCACCACTGAATACCAATGTAGAGCGGACCTTCCACCACTGAATACCAATGTAGAGGGGACCTTCCGCCACTGAATACCAATGTAGAGAGGACCTTCCACCACTGAATACCAATGTAGAGAGGACCTTCCACCACTGAATACCAATGTAGAGGGGACCTTTTACCACTGAATACCAATGTAGAGAGGACCTTCCACCACTGAATACCAATGTAGAGAGGACCTTCTACCACTGAATACCAATGTAGAGGGGACCTTCCACCACTGAATACCAATGTAGAGAGGACCTTCTACCACTGAATACCAATGTAGAGAGGACCTTCTACCACTGAGTACCAATGTAGAGGGGACCTTCCACCACTGAATACAAATGTAGAGGGGACCTTCCACCACTGAACACCAATGTAGAGAAGACATTCCACCACTAAATACCAATGTAGAGGGGACCTTCCACCACTGAATACTAATGTAGAGAGGACCTTCCACCACTGAATACCAATGTAGAGGGGACCTTGCACCACTGAATACCAATGTAGAGAGAACCTTCTACCACTGAATACCAATGTAGAGAGGACCTTCCACCACTGAAAACCAATGTAGAGGGGACCTTCCACCACTGAATACCAATGTAGAGGGGACCTTCTACCACTGAATACCAATGTAGAGGGGACCTTCTACCACTGGACACCAATGTAGAGGGGACCTTCTACCACTGAATACCAATGTAGAGAGGACCTTCCGCCACTGGGCACCAATGTAGAGAGGACCTTCTACCACTGAATACCAATGTAGAGGGGACCTTCTACCACTGAATACCAATGTAGAGAGGACCTTCCGCCACTGGACACCAATGTAGAGAGGACCTTCCACCACCGAATACCAATGTACAGAGGACCTTCCACCACTGAATACCAATGTACAGAGGACCTTCCACCACTGAACACCAATGTAGAGAGGACCTTCTACCACTGAATTCCAATGTAGAGGGGACCTTCTACCACTGAATACCAATGTAGAGGGGACCTTCCACCACTGAATACCAATGTAGAGCGGACCTTCCACCACTGAATACCAATGTAGAGCGGACCTTCCACCACTGAATACCAATGTAGAGGGGACCTTCCACCACTGAATACCAATGTAGAGGGGACCTTCCGCCACTGAATACCAATGTAGAGAGGACCTTCCGCCACTGAATACCAATGTAGAGAGGACCTTCCACCACTGAATACCAATGTAGAGGGGACCTTCTACCACTGAATACCAATGTAGAGAGGACCTTCCACCACTGAATACTAATGTAGAGAGGACCTTCCACCACTGAATACCAATGTAGAGAGAACCTTCTACCACTGAATACCAATGTAGAGAGGACCTTCCACCACTGAAAACCAATGTAGAGGGGACCTTCCACCACTGAATACCAATGTAGAGGGGACCTTCTACCACTGAATACCAATGTAGAGGGGACCTTCTACCACTGGACACCAATGTAGAGGGGACCTTCTACCACTGAATACCAATGTAGAGAGGACCTTCCACCACTGAATACCAATGTAGAGAGGACCTTCTACCACTGAATACCAATGTAGAGAGGACCTTCCACCACTGAATACCAATGTAGAGAGGACCTTCTACCACTGAATACCAATGTAGAGAGGACCTTCTACCACTGAATACCAATGTAGAGAGGACCTTCTACCACTGAATACCAATGTAGAGAGGACCTTCCACCACTGAATACCAATGTAGAGAGGACCTTCTACCACTGAATACCAATGTAGAGAGGACCTTCTACCACTGAATACAAATGTAGAGGGGACCTTCTACCACTGAATACCAATGTAGAGAGGACCTTCCACCACTGAATACCAATGTAGAGGGGACCTTCTACCACTGAATACAAATGTAGAGGGGACCTTCCACCACTGAACACCAATGTAGAGGGGACCTTCCACCACTGAATACCAATGTAGAGAGGACCTTCCACCACTGAATACCAATGTAGAGAGGGCCCTCCGCCACTGGACACCAATGTAGAGAGGACCTTCCACCACTGGACACCAATGTAGAGAGGACCTTCCGCCACTGGACACCAATGTAGAGAGGACCTTCCACCACTGAATACCAATGTAGAGAGGACCTTCTACCACTGGAAACCAATGTAGAGAGGACCTTCCACCACTGAATACCAATGTAGAGAGGACCTTCTACCACTGAAAACCAATGTAGAGAGGACCTTCCACACCTGAATACCAATGTAGAGAGGACCTTCTACCACTGAAAACCAATGTAGAGAGGACCTTCCACCACTGAATACCAATGTAGAGGGGGCATTCCACCACTGAATACCAATGTAGAGAGGACCTTCCACTACTGAACACCAATGTAGAGGGGACCTTCCACCACTGAATACAAATGTAGAGGGGACCTTCCACCACTGAACACCAATGTAGAGAGGACCTTCTACCACTGAATACCAATGTAGAGAGGACCTTCTACCACTGAATACAAATGTAGAGGGGATCTTCCACCACTGAATACCAATGTAGAGAGGACATTCCACCACTGAATACTAATGTAGAGAGGACCTTACACCAATGTAGAGAGGACCTTCCACCACTGAATACCAATGTAGAGAGGACCTTCCGCCACTGGGCACCAATGTAGAGAGGACCTTCCACCACTGAATACCAATGTAGAGAGGACCTTCTACCACTGAAAACCAATGTAGAGAGGACCTTCCACCACTGAATACCAATGTAGAGGGGACATTCCACCACTGAATACCAATGTAGAGAGGACCTTCCACCACTGAACACCAATGTAGAGGGGACCTTCCACCACTGAATACAAATGTAGAGGGGACCTTGCACCACTGAATACCAATGTAAAGAGAACCTTCTACCACTGAATACCAATGTAGAGAGGACCTTCCACCACAGAAAACCAATGTAGAGGGGACCTTCCACCACTGAATACCAATGTAGAGGGGACCTTCTACCACTGAATACCAATGTAGAGGGGACCTTCTACCACTGGACACCAATGTAGAGGGGACCTTCTACCACTGAATACCAATGTAGAGAGGACCTTCCGCCACTGGGCACCAATGTAGAGAGGACCTTCTACCACTGAATACCAATGTAGAGGGGACCTTCTACCACTGAATACCAATGTAGAGAGGACCTTCCGCCACTGGACACCAATGTAGAGAGGAGGACCTTCCACCACCGAATACCAATGTACAGAGGACCTTCCACCACTGAATACCAATGTACAGAGGACCTTCCACCACTGAACACCAATGTAGAGAGGACCTTCTACCACTGAATTCCAATGTAGAGGGGACCTTCTACCACTGAATAACAATGTGGAGGGGACCTTCCACCACTGAATACCAATGTAGAGCGGACCTTCCACCACTGAATACCAATGTAGAGGGGATCTTCCACCACTGAATACCAATGTAGAGAGAACCTTCTACCACTGAATACCAATGTGGAGGGGACCTTCCACCACTGAATACCAATGTAGAGCGGACCTTCCACCACTGAATACCAATGTAGAGGGGACCTTCCGCCACTGAATACCAATGTAGAGAGGACCTTCCACCACTGAATACCAATGTAGAGAGGACCTTCCACCACTGAATACCAATGTAGAGGGGACCTTTTACCACTGAATACCAATGTAGAGAGGACCTTCCACCACTGAATACCAATGTAGAGAGGACCTTCTACCACTGAAAACCAATGTAGAGAGGACCTTCCACCACTGAATACCAATGTAGAGAGGACCTTCTACCACTGAAAACCAATGTAGAGAGGACCTTCCACCACTGAATACCAATGTAGAGGGGGCATTCCACCACTGAATACCAATGTAGAGAGGACCTTCCACTACTGAACACCAATGTAGAGGGGACCTTCCACCACTGAATACAAATGTAGAGGGGACCTTCCACCACTGAACACCAATGTAGAGAGGACCTTCTACCACTGAATACCAATGTAGAGAGGACCTTCTACCACTGAATACAAATGTAGAGGGGATCTTCCACCACTGAATACCAATGTAGAGAGGACATTCCACCACTGAATACTAATGTAGAGAGGACCTTACACCAATGTAGAGAGGACTTTCCACCACTGAATACCAATGTAGAGAGGACCTTCCGCCACTGGGCACCAATGTAGAGAGGACCTTCCACCACTGAATACCAATGTAGAGAGGACCTTCTACCACTGAAAACCAATGTAGAGAGGACCTTCCACCACTGAATACCAATGTAGAGGGGACATTCCACCACTGAATACCAATGTAGAGAGGACCTTCCACCACTGAACACCAATGTAGAGGGGACCTTCCACCACTGAATACAAATGTAGAGGGGACCTTGCACCACTGAATACCAATGTAAAGAGAACCTTCTACCACTGAATACCAATGTAGAGAGGACCTTCCACCACAGAAAACCAATGTAGAGGGGACCTTCCACCACTGAATACCAATGTAGAGGGGACCTTCTACCACTGAATACCAATGTAGAGGGGACCTTCTACCACTGGACACCAATGTAGAGGGGACCTTCTACCACTGAATACCAATGTAGAGAGGACCTTCCGCCACTGGGCACCAATGTAGAGAGGACCTTCTACCACTGAATACCAATGTAGAGGGGACCTTCTACCACTGAATACCAATGTAGAGAGGACCTTCCGCCACTGGACACCAATGTAGAGAGGAGGACCTTCCACCACCGAATACCAATGTACAGAGGACCTTCCACCACTGAACACCAATGTAGAGAGGACCTTCTACCACTGAATTCCAATGTAGAGGGGACCTTCTACCACTGAATAACAATGTGGAGGGGACCTTCCACCACTGAATACCAATGTAGAGCGGACCTTCCACCACTGAATACCAATGTAGAGGGGATCTTCCACCACTGACTACCAATGTAGAGAGAACCTTCTACCACTGAATACCAATGTGGAGGGGACCTTCCACCACTGAATACCAATGTAGAGCGGACCTTCCACCACTGAATACCAATGTAGAGGGGACCTTCCGCCACTGAATACCAATGTAGAGAGGACCTTCCACCACTGAATACCAATGTAGAGAGGACCTTCCACCACTGAATACCAATGTAGAGGGGACCTTTTACCACTGAATACCAATGTAGAGAGGACCTTCCACCACTGAATACCAATGTAGAGAGGACCTTCTACCACTGAATACCAATGTAGAGGGGACCTTCCACCACTGAATACCAATGTAGAGAGGACCTTCTACCACTGAATACCAATGTAGAGAGGACCTTCTACCACTGAGTACCAATGTAGAGGGGACCTTCCACCACTGAATACAAATGTAGAGGGGACCTTCCACCACTGAACACCAATGTAGAGAAGACATTCCACCACTGAACACCAATGTAGAGGGGACCTTCCACCACTGAATACTAATGTAGAGAGGACCTTCCACCACTGAATACCAATGTAGAGGGGACCTTGCACCACTGAATACCAATGTAGAGAGAACCTTCTACCACTGAATACCAATGTAGAGAGGACCTTCCACCACTGAAAACCAATGTAGAGGGGACCTTCCACCACTGAATACCAATGTAGAGGGGACCTTCTACCACTGAATACCAATGTAGAGGGGACCTTCTACCACTGGACACCAATGTAGAGGGGACCTTCTACCACTGAATACCAATGTAGAGAGGACCTTCCGCCACTGGGCACCAATGTAGAGAGGACCTTCTACCACTGAATACCAATGTAGAGGGGACCTTCTACCACTGAATACCAATGTAGAGAGGACCTTCCGCCACTGGACACCAATGTAGAGAGGACCTTCCACCACCGAATACCAATGTACAGAGGACCTTCCACCACTGAATACCAATGTACAGAGGACCTTCCACCACTGAACACCAATGTAGAGAGGACCTTCTACCACTGAATTCCAATGTAGAGGGGACCTTCTACCACTGAATACCAATGTAGAGGGGACCTTCCACCACTGAATACCAATGTAGAGCGGACCTTCCACCACTTAATACCAATGTAGAGGGGACCTTCCACCACTGAATACCAATGTAGAGGGGACCTTCCGCCACTGAATACCAATGTAGAGAGGACCTTCCACCACTGAATACCAATGTAGAGAGGACCTTCCACCACTGAATACCAATGTAGAGGGGACCTTCTACCACTGAATACCAATGTAGAGAGGACCTTCCACCACTGAATACTAATGTAGAGAGGACCTTCCACCACTGAATACCAATGTAGAGAGAACCTTCTACCACTGAATACCAATGTAGAGAGGACCTTCCACCACTGAAAACCAATGTAGAGGGGACCTTCCACCACTGAATACCAATGTAGAGGGGACCTTCTACCACTGAATACCAATATAGAGGGGACCTTCTACCACTGGACACCAATGTAGAGGGGACCTTCTACCACTGAATACCAATGTAGAGAGGACCTTCCGCCACTGGGCACCAATGTAGAGAGGACCTTCTACCACTGAATACCAATGTAGAGGGGACCTTCTACCACTGAATACCAATGTAGAGGGGACCTTCTACCACTGAATACCAATATAGAGGGGACCTTCCACCACTGAATACTAATGTAGAGAGGACCTTCCACCACTGAATACCAATGTAGAGAGGACCTTCCGCCACTGGGCACCAATGTAGAGAGGACCTTCCACCACTGAATACCAATGTAGAGAGGACCTTCTACCACTGAAAACCAATGTAGAGAGGACCTTCCACCACTGAATACCAATGTAGAGGGGACATTCCACCACTGAATACCAATGTAGAGAGGACCTTCCACCACTGAACACCAATGTAGAGGGGACCTTCCACCACTGAATACAAATGTAGAGGGGACCTTGCACCACTGAATACCAATGTAGAGAGAACCTTCTACCACTGAATACCAATGTAGAGAGGACCTTCTACCACTGAATACCAATGTAGAGAGGACCTTCCACCACTGAATACCAATGTAGAGAGGACCTTCTACCACTGAATACCAATGTAGAGAGGACCTTCTACCACTGAATACCAATGTAGAGAGGACCTTCTACCACTGAATACCAATGTAGAGAGGACCTTCCACCACTGAATACCAATGTAGAGAGGACCTTCTACCACTGAATACCAATGTAGAGAGGACCTTCTACCACTGAATACAAATGTAGAGGGGACCTTCTACCACTGAATACCAATGTAGAGAGGACCTTCCACCACTGAATACCAATGTAGAGGGGACCTTCTACCACTGAATACAAATGTAGAGGGGACCTTCCACCACTGAACACCAATGTAGAGGGGACCTTCCACCACTGAATACCAATGTAGAGAGGACCTTCCACCACTGAATACCAATGTAGAGAGGGCCCTCCGCCACTGGACACCAATGTAGAGAGGACCTTCCACCACTGGACACCAATGTAGAGAGGACCTTCCGCCACTGGACACCAATGTAGAGAGGACCTTCCACCACTGAATACCAATGTAGAGAGGACCTTCTACCACTGAATACCAATGTAGAGAGGACCTTCCACCACTGAATACCAATGTAGAGGGGACCATCTACCACTGAATACAAATGTAGAGGGGACCTTCCACCACTGAACACCAATGTAGAGGGGACCTTCCACCACTGAATACCAATGTAGAGAGGACCTTCCACCACTGAATACCAATGTAGAGAGGGCCCTCCGCCACTGGACACCAATGTAGAGAGGACCTTCCACCACTGGACACCAATGTAGAGAGGACCTTCCGCCACTGGACACCAATGTAGAGAGGACCTTCCACCACTGAATACCAATGTAGAGAGGACCTTCTACCACTGGAAACCAATGTAGAGAGGACCTTCCACCACTGAATACCAATGTAGAGGGGACATTCCACCACTGAATACCAATGTAGAGAGGACCTTCCACTACTGAACACCAATGTAGAGGGGACCTTCCACCACTGAATACAAATGTAGAGGGGATCTTCCACCACTGAATACCAATGTAGAGAGGACCTTCCACCACTGAACACCAATGTAGAGGGGACCTTCCACCACTGAATACAAATGTAGAGGGGACCTTCCACCACTGAACACCAATGTAGAGAGGACCTTCTACCACTGAATACCAATGTAGAGAGGACCTTCTACCACTGAATACAAATGTAGAGGGGACCTTCCACCACTGAATACCAATGTAGAGAGGACATTCCACCACTGAATACTAATGTAGAGAGAACCTTACACCAATGTAGAGAGGACCTTCCACCACTGAATACCAATGTAGAGAGGACCTTCCGCCACTGGGCACCAATGTAGAGAGGACCTTCCACCACTGAATACCAATGTAGAGAGGACCTTCTACCACTGAAAACCAATGTAGAGAGGACCTTCCACCACTGAATACCAATGTAGAGGGGACATTCCACCACTGAATACCAATGTAGAGAGGACCTTCCACCACTGAACACCAATGTAGAGGGGACCTTCCACCACTGAATACAAATGTAGAGGGGACCTTCCACCACTGAATACCAATGTAGAGAGGACCTTCCACCACTGAACACCAATGTAGAGGGGACCTTCCACCACTGAATACAAATGTAGAGGGGACCTTCCACCACTGAACACCAATGTAGAGAGGACCTTCTACCACTGAATACCAATGTAGAGAGGACCTTCTACCACTGAATACAAATGTAGAGGGGACCTTCCACCACTGAATACCAATGTAGAGAGGACATTCCACCACTGAATACTAATGTAGAGAGAACCTTACACCAATGTAGAGAGGACCTTCCACCACTGAATACCAATGTAGAGAGGACCTTCCGCCACTGGGCACCAATGTAGAGAGGACCTTCCACCACTGAATACCAATGTAGAGAGGACCTTCTACCACTGAAAACCAATGTAGAGAGGACCTTCCACCACTGAATACCAATGTAGAGGGGACATTCCACCACTGAATACCAATGTAGAGAGGACCTTCCACCACTGAACACCAATGTAGAGGGGACCTTCCACCACTGAATACAAATGTAGAGGGGACCTTGCACCACTGAATACCAATGTAAAGAGAACCTTCTACCACAGAAAACCAATGTAGAGGGGACCTTCCACCACTGAATACCAATGTAGAGGGGACCTTCTACCACTGAATACCAATGTAGAGGGGACCTTCTACCACTGGACACCAATGTAGAGGGGACCTTCTACCACTGAATACCAATGTAGAGAGGACCTTCCGCCACTGGGCACCAATGTAGAGAGGACCTTCTACCACTGAATATCATTGTAGAGGGGACCTTCTACCACTGAATACCAATGTAGAGAGGACCTTCCGCCACTGGACACCAATGTAGAGAGGAGGACCTTCCACCACCGAATACCAATGTACAGAGGACCTTCCACCACTGAATACCAATGTACAGAGGACCTTCCACCACTGAACACCAATGTAGAGAGGACCTTCTACCACTGAATTCCAATGTAGAGGGGACCTTCTACCACTGAATAACAATGTGGAGGGGACCTTCCACCACTGAATACCAATGTAGAGCGGACCTTCCACCACTGAATACCAATGTAGAGGGGATCTTCCACCACTGAATACCAATGTAGAGAGAACCTTCTACCACTGAATACCAATGTGGAGGGGACCTTCCACCACTGAATACCAATGTAGAGCGGACCTTCCACCACTGAATACCAATGTAGAGGGGACCTTCCGCCACTGAATACCAATGTAGAGAGGACCTTCCACCACTGAATACCAATGTAGAGAGGACCTTCCACCACTGAATACCAATGTAGAGGGGACCTTTTACCACTGAATACCAATGTAGAGAGGACCTTCCACCACTGAATACCAATGTAGAGAGGACCTTCTACCACTGAATACCAATGTAGAGGGGACTTTCCACCACTGAATACCAATGTAGAGAGGACCTTCTACCACTGAATACCAATGTAGAGAGGACCTTCTACCACTGAGTACCAATGTAGAGGGGACCTTCCACCACTGAATACAAATGTAGAGGGGACCTTCCACCACTGAACACCAATGTAGAGAAGACATTCCACCACTGAATACCAATGTAGAGGGGACCTTCCACCACTGAATACTAATTTAGAGAGGACCTTCCACCACTGAATACCAATGTAGAGGGGACCTTGCACCACTGAATACCAATGTAGAGAGAACCTTCTACCACTGAATACCAATGTAGAGAGGACCTTCCACCACTGAAAACCAATGTAGAGGGGACCTTCCACCACTGAATACCAATGTAGAGGGGACCTTCTACCACTGAATACCAATGTAGAGGGGACCTTCTACCACTGGACACCAATGTAGAGGGGACCTTCTACCACTGAATACCAATGTAGAGAGGATCTTCCGCCACTGGGCACCAATGTAGAGAGGACCTTCTACCACTGAATACCAATGTAGAGAGGACCTTCCGCCACTGGACACCAATGTAGAGAGGACCTTCCACCACCGAATACCAATGTACAGAGGACCTTCCACCACTGAATACCAATGTACAGAGGACCTTCCACCACTGAACACCAATGTAGAGAGGACCTTCTACCACTGAATACCAATGTAGAGGGGACCTTCCACCACTGAATACCAATGTAGAGCGGACCTTCCACCACTGAATACCAATGTAGAGGGGACCTTCCACCACTGAATACCAATGTAGAGGGGACCTTCCGCCACTGAATACCAATGTAGAGAGGACCTTCCACCACTGAATACCAATGTAGAGAGGACCTTCCACCACTGAATACCAATGTAGAGGGGACCTTCTACCACTGAATACCAATGTAGAGAGGACCTTCCACCACTGAATACTAATGTAGAGAGGACCTTCCACCACTGAATACCAATGTAGAGAGAACCTTCTACCACTGAATACCAATGTAGAGAGGACCTTCCACCACTGAAAACCAATGTAGAGGGGACCTTCCACCACTGAATACCAATGTAGAGGGGACCTTCTACCACTGAATACCAATGTAGAGGGGACCTTCTACCACTGGACACCAATGTAGAGGGGACCTTCTACCACTGAATACCAATGTAGAGAGGACCTTCCACCACTGAATACCAATGTAGAGAGGACCTTCTACCACTGAATACCAATGTAGAGAGGACCTTCCACCACTGAATACCAATGTAGAGAGGACCTTCTACCACTGAATACCAATGTAGAGAGGACCTTCTACCACTGAATACCAATGTAGAGAGGACCTTCTACCACTGAATACCAATGTAGTGAGGACCTTCCACCACTGAATACCAATGTAGAGAGGACCTTCTACCACTGAATACCAATGTAGAGAGGACCTTCCACCACTGAATACCAATGTAGAGAGGACCTTCTACCACTGAATACAAATGTAGAGGGGACCTTCTACCACTGAATACCAATGTAGAGAGGACCTTCCACCACTGAATACCAATGTAGAGGGGACCTTCCACCACTGGACACCAATGTAGAGAGGACCTTCCGCCACTGGACACCAATGTAGAGAGGACCTTCCACCACTGAATACCAATGTAGAGAGGACCTTCTACCACTGAAAACCAATGTAGAGAGGACCTTCCACCACTGAATACCAATGTAGAGGGGACATTCCACCACTGAATACCAATGTAGAGAGGACCTTCCACTACTGAACACCAATGTAGAGGGGACCTTCCACCACTGAATACAAATGTAGAGGGGACCTTCCACCACTGAACACCAATGTAGAGAGGACCTTCTACCACTGAATACCAATGTAGAGAGGACCTTCTACCACTGAATACAAATGTAGAGGGGACCTTCCACCACTGAATACCAATGTAGAGAGGACATTCCACCACTGAATACTAATGTAGAGAGGACCTTACACCAATGTAGAGAGGACCTTCCACCACTGAATACCAATGTAGAGAGGACCTTCCGCCACTGGGCACCAATGTAGAGAGGACCTTCCACCACTGAATACCAATGTAGAGAGGACCTTCTACCACTGAAAACCAATGTAGAGAGGACCTTCCACCACTGAATACCAATGTAGAGGGGACATTCCACCACTGAATACCAATGTAGAGAGGACCTTCCACCACTGAACACCAATGTAGAGGGGACCTTCCACCACTGAATACAAATGTAGAGGGGACCTTGCACCACTGAATACCAATGTAAAGAGAACCTTCTACCACTGAATACCAATGTAGAGAGGACCTTCCACCACAGAAAACCAATGTAGAGGGGACCTTCCACCACTGAATACCAATGTAGAGGGGACCTTCTACCACTGAATACCAATGTAGAGGGGACCTTCTACCACTGGACACCAATGTAGAGGGGACCTTCTACCACTGAATACCAATGTAGAGAGGACCTTCCGCCACTGGGCACCAATGTAGAGAGGACCTTCTACCACTGAATACCAATGTAGAGGGGACCTTCTACCACTGAATACCAATGTAGAGAGGACCTTCCGCCACTGGACACCAATGTAGAGAGGAGGACCTTCCACCACCGAATACCAATGTACAGAGGACCTTCCACCACTGAATACCAATGTACAGAGGACCTTCCACCACTGAACACCAATGTAGAGAGGACCTTCTACCACTGAATTCCAATGTAGAGGGGACCTTCTACCACTGAATAACAATGTGGAGGGGACCTTCCACCACTGAATACCAATGTAGAGCGGACCTTCCACCACTGAATACCAATGTAGAGGGGATCTTCCACCACTGAATACCAATGTAGAGAGAACCTTCTACCACTGAATACCAATGTGGAGGGGACCTTCCACCACTGAATACCAATGTAGAGCGGACCTTCCACCACTGAATACCAATGTAGAGGGGACCTTCCGCCACTGAATACCAATGTAGAGAGGACCTTCCACCACTGAATACCAATGTAGAGAGGACCTTCCACCACTGAATACCAATGTAGAGGGGACCTTTTACCACTGAATACCAATGTAGAGAGGACCTTCCACCACTGAATACCAATGTAGAGAGGACCTTCTACCACTGAATACCAATGTAGAGGGGACCTTCCACCACTGAATACCAATGTAGAGAGGACCTTCTACCACTGAATACCAATGTAGAGAGGACCTTCTACCACTGAGTACCAATGTAGAGGGGACCTTCCACCACTGAATACAAATGTAGAGGGGACCTTCCACCACTGAACACCAATGTAGAGAAGACATTCCACCACTGAATACCAATGTAGAGGGGACCTTCCACCACTGAATACTAATGTAGAGAGGACCTTCCACCACTGAATACCAATGTAGAGGGGACCTTGCACCACTGAATACCAATGTAGAGAGAACCTTCTACCACTGAATACCAATGTAGAGAGGACCTTCCACCACTGAAAACCAATGTAGAGGGGACCTTCCACCACTGAATACCAATGTAGAGGGGACCTTCTACCACTGAATACCAATGTAGAGGGGACCTTCTACCACTGGACACCAATGTAGAGGGGACCTTCTACCACTGAATACCAATGTAGAGAGGACCTTCCGCCACTGGGCACCAATGTAGAGAGGACCTTCTACCACTGAATACCAATGTGGAGGGGACCTTCCACCACTGAATACCAATGTAGAGCGGACCTTCCACCACTGAATACCAATGTAGAGGGGACCTTCCGCCACTGAATACCAATGTAGAGAGGACCTTCCACCACTGAATACCAATGTAGAGAGGACCTTCCACCACTGAATACCAATGTAGAGGGGACCTTCTACCACTGAATACCAATGTAGAGAGGACCTTCCACCACTGAATACCAATGTAGAGAGGACCTTCTACCACTGAATACCAATGTAGAGGGGACCTTCCACCACTGAATACCAATGTAGAGAGGACCTTCTACCACTGAATACCAATGTAGAGAGGACCTTCTACCACTGAGTACCAATGTAGAGGGGACCTTCCACCACTGAATACAAATGTAGAGGGGACCTTCCACCACTGAACACCAATGTAGAGAGGACCTTCTACCACTGAATACCAATGTAGAGAGGACCTTCTACCACTGAATACAAATGTAGAGGGGACCTTCCACCACTGAATACCAATGTAGAGAAGACATTCCACCACTGAATACCAATGTAGAGGGGACCTTCCACCACTGAATACTAATGTAGAGAGGACCTTCCACCACTGAATACCAATGTAGAGGGGACCTTGCACCACTGAATACCAATGTAGAGAGAACCTTCTACCACTGAATACCAATGTAGAGAGGACCTTCCACCACTGAAAACCAATGTAGAGGGGACCTTCCACCACTGAATACCAATGTAGAGGGGACCTTCTACCACTGAATACCAATGTAGAGGGGACCTTCTACCACTGGACACCAATGTAGAGGGGACCTTCTACCACTGAATACCAATGTAGAGAGGACCTTCCGCCACTGGACACCAATGTAGAGAGGACCTTCCACCACCGAATACCAATGTACAGAGGACCTTCCACCACTGAATACCAATGTACAGAGGACCTTCCACCACTGAACACCAATGTAGAGAGGACCTTCTACCACTGAATTCCAATGTAGAGGGGACCTTCTACCACTGAATACCAATGTAGAGGGGACCTTCCACCACTGAATACCAATGTAGAGCGGACCTTCCACCACTGAATACCAATGTAGAGGGGACCTTCCACCACTGAATACCAATGTAGAGGGGACCTTCCGCCACTGAATACCAATGTAGAGAGGACCTTCCACCACTGAATACCAATGTAGAGAGGACCTTCCACCACTGAATACCAATGTAGAGAGAACCTTCCACCACTGAATACCAATGTAGAGGGGACCTTCCACCACTGAATACCAATGTAGAGAGGACCTTCTACCACTGAATACCAATGTAGAGGGGACCTTCTACCACTGAATACCAATGTAGAGAGGACCTTCTACTACTGAATACAAATGTAGAGAGGACCTTCTACCACTGAATACCAATGTAGAGAGGACCTTCCACCACTGAATACCAATGTAGAGAGGACCTTCTACCACTGAATACCAATGTAGAGAGGACCTTCCACCACTGAATACCAATGTAGAGGGGACGTTCTACCACTGAATACCAATGTAGAGAGGACCTTCCACCACTGAATACCAATGTAGAGAGGACCTTCTACCACTGAATACAAATGTAGAGGGGACCTTCCACCACTGAAAACCAATGTAGAGGGGACCTTCCACCACTGAATACCAATGTAGAGGAGGACCTTCCACCACTGAATACCAATGTAGAGAGGACCTTCTACCACTGAATACCAATGTAGAGGGGACCTTCCACCACTGAATACCAATGTAGAGGGGACCTTCTACCACTGAACACCAATGTAGAGGGGACCTTCCACCACTGAACACCAATGTAGAGGGGACCTTCCACCACTGAATACCAATGTAGAGAGGACCTTCTACCACTGAATACCAATGTAGAGAGGACCTACTACCACTGAATACCAATGTAGAGGGGACCTTCTACTATTGAATACCAATGTAGAGGGGACCTTCCACCACTGAACACCAATGTAGAGGGGACCTTCTACCACTGAATAGCAATGTTTCCCTAAAACAATCACCTTACTCGTCATTTTTTGTAACCCTTGGTCCCATCCCATGTTTGATCACAATTTGTGTTGTATTCACACAATCTGTCACTAGTCACATGATTGGTCCTCACTGAAATTAGTTGTCACAGGGTTGTCTATAAGAACAGTGATCAACAAACCCCAAAGCAAGAATTGTTCTGTGAACTGGAAGTGACCCGAGTCTTTATCTCTGGCTGGTGGATGTAGATCGGAAGCTCTTTGGTCCATGGATTACATGTCCCTGTAACAGTTTATGCAGCCCTGTGTACATTGGCGGGGAGCCATGACAGTACTAAATACAGAGCTCAGGGTGTTAAAACCAGCTCGGCTTAAGAGTTGAGGTGTTACAGACATTCCAAAGGCCGAATTCTTCTTCCAAGAAACGCAGCTCCAGTCACATCGAAGTCTGTGCCAGCGGAAAGGGGCAGGAAGCTGGATCCGTCCACAAATCTGCCGAGAAGCCAGCCTAGATTGTAAGCTTATGGGCGCCCCATCCTTATTTCCTCTTTTCTCACTTTCTTATTTCCATTTTCACACTTTGTAGATTAGAGAGTTCATTCCTTTCTTCATGAATCTGTTAGTGACCCGGGTGACCGGCTTAGAGAAGAACGGTGAACTGTGTTCAGGTCACTTCTCCTTCAAGAGGTCACCATTGGTGATGTATCTATTCCATGTTCACCAGACACCGACCACAGAGATACAATGTATCCGAGGAGATGTGTGACCAATCAGAACACAGAGATCCAATGTATCCGAGGAGATGTGTGATCAATCAGAACACAGAGATACAATGTATCCGAGATGATGTGAGATCAATCAGAACACAGAGATACAATGTATCCGAGGAGATGTGTGATCAATCAGAACACAGAGATACAATGTATCCGAGATGATGTGTGATCAATCAGAACACAGAGATACAATGTATCCGAGGAGATGTGTGACCAATCAGAAGACAGAGATCCAATGTATCAGAGGAGATGTGTGATCAATCAGAACAGAGATACAATGTATTCGAGGAGATGTGTAATCAATCAGAACACAGATACAATGTATCCGAGGAGATGTGTGATCAATCAGAACACAGAGATACAATGTATCCGAGGAGATGCGTGGACAATCAGAACACAGAGATCCAATGTATCCGAGATGATGTGAGATCAATCAGAACACAGAGATACAATGTATCCGAGGAGATGTGTGATCAATCAGAACACAGAGATACAATGTATCCGAGATGATGTGTGATCAATCAGAACACAGAGATACAATGTATCCGAGGAGATGTGTGACCAATCAGAAGACAGAGATCCAATGTATCAGAGGAGATGTGTGATCAATCAGAACAGAGATACAATGTATTCGAGGAGATGTGTAATCAATCAGAACACAGATACAATGTATCCGAGGAGATGTGAGGACAATGAGGACGCAGAGATACAAAGTATCCGAGGAGATGTGAGGACAATGAGGATGCAGAGATACAAAGTATCCGAGGAGATGTGAGGACAATGAGGACGCAGAGATACAAAGTATCCGAGGAGATGTGAGGACAATGAGGACGCAGAGATACAAAGTATCCGAGGAGATGTGAGGACAATGAGGATGCAGAGATACAAAGTATCCGAGGAGATGTGAGGACAATGAGGACGCAGAGATACAAAGTATCCGAGGAGATGTGAGGACAATGAGGACGCAGAGATACAAAGTATCCGAGGAGATGTGAGGACAATGAGGATGCAGAGATACAATGTATCCGAGGAGATGTGAGGACAATGAGGACGCAGAGATACAAAGTATCCGAGGAGATGTGAGGACAATGAGGATGCAGAGATACAATGTATCCGAGGAGATGTGTGGACAATGAGGACACAGAGATACAATGTATCCGAGGAGATGTGAGGACAATGAGGACGCAGAGATACAATGTATCCGAGGAGATGTGTGGACAATGTATCCGAGGAGATGTGTGGACAATGAGGACACAGAGATACAATGTATCCGAGGAGATGTGTGGACAATGAGGACACAGAGATACAATGTATCCGAGGAGATGTGAGGACAATGAGGACGCAGAGATACAAAGTATCCGAGGAGATGTGAGGACAATGAGGACGCAGAGATACAATGTATCCGAGGAGATGTGAGGACAATGAGGACGCAGAGATACAAAGTATCCGAGGAGATGTGAGGACAATGAGGATGCAGAGATACAAAGTATCCGAGGAGATGTGAGGACAATGAGGACGCAGAGATACAAAGTATCCGAGGAGATGTGAGGACAATGAGGACGCAGAGATACAAAGTATCCGAGGAGATGTGAGGACAATGAGGATGCAGAGATACAATGTATCCGAGGAGATGTGAGGACAATGAGGACGCAGAGATACAAAGTATCCGAGGAGATGTGAGGACAATGAGGACGCAGAGATACAAAGTATCCGAGGAGATGTGAGGACAATGAGGACGCAGAGATACAAAGTATCCGAGGAGATGTGAGGACAATGAGGACGCAGAGATACAAAGTATCCGAGGAGATGTGAGGACAATGAGGACGCAGAGATACAAAGTATCCGAGGAGATGTGAGGACAATGAGGACGCAGAGATACAAAGTATCCGAGGAGATGTGAGGACAATGAGGACGCAGAGATACAATGTATCCGAGGAGATGTGTGGACAATGAGGACGCAGAGATACAAAGTATCCGAGGAGATGTGAGGACAATGAGGACGCAGAGATACAATGTATCCGAGGAGATGTGAGGACAATGAGGACGCAGAGATACAATGTATCCGAGGAGATGTGAGGACAATGAGGACGCAGAGATACAATGTATCCGAGGAGATGTGAGGACAATGAGGACGCAGAGATACAATGTATCCGACTAGATGTGAGGACAATGAGGACGCAGAGATACAATGTATCCGAGGAGATGTGAGGACAATGAGGACGCAGAGATACAATGTATCCGAGGAGATGTGAGGACAATCAGAACACAGAGATACAATGTATCCGAGGAGATGTGAGGACAATGAGGACGCAGAGATACAATGTATCCGAGGAGATGTGAGGACAATCAGAACACAGAGATACAATGTATCCGAGGAGATGTGAGGACAATGAGGACACATTGTGAGGACAAAGTATCCGAGGGCCATTCCCTACATTGGCTTTAACACATACAGAATATCTTTGCTATACGAGGTGTTAAGAAGTGAGAAGAAGAAGATCTCTGGTCCCGGGAAAGATGCTAATAGTATTAGGATCTCAATGGGCTTCTATTGAGGGGGTTTAGCAGACATTTCTAATTACTAAGGACCCCCCCCACCCCCCTTCCTTTAGATCTGACATTAAAGATGTAGGACAGTTCAGGGTTAGTCGATCACAATCGGCCAAAACTTACCACATAACATTTCCATTTCCGCTCCGGGTACAGAAGCATCTCTGAGAAGAGTGTCACACGGACAAGAAGTGAGTGATAATCTCCACATGGGGGCGCTAAGCAAGAGTAAAATTCTGACACAAAGAAAAAAGTAAAGCTGGCCATATGCCGACACTGATCGGTTTTTATTTGTATTTGAATTTGTTCAGTCCAAGAGATTCCTCCATCCATACTATAAGTCGGTGTTCCTCAATCTTTTTTCCAGTCGGGGTGCCCTTATAAAGTACTTTGAGGCTCGAGGCCCCCCGTCTAAGTTATTGATTACTATGTATTGGAAATATCTTCCTGCCATGCAGACAAACAGACAAGGAGAAGTACAGGGGTGTCAATTATTCTCACTAGCGCCCCCATGTGATGACAGGCCGGGGGTTTTCAGTGCAGGTCGGGGACTTCTTTTTCTGCGGAGAAAGGTTCCTATTGTCACCAAGTCCTACAAAGTACACGATTAGTGCGTAGGGTTCCCACCTCCTCCCTTTAACCCCCAACACATAATAATTACCCGGGTTCCGTGGCTGATTAAGGTGGTAATTAAATTCACTTGGTGCCTTATGTGCATTACATTAGCCTCAGAACCCGTGTAATTCATATGTGTTCGGGTTTAAAGGGATGAGGTGGCAACTCTACACATAAGCAAATAAACATACACTATATTGCCAAAAGTATTGGGACGCCTGCCTTTACACACCTCCACCCATTATATATACACACCCCCCTCCCCTCCCCTCCCCTCCCCTCCTCTATATACACTATATTGCCAAAAGTATTGGGACACCTGCCTTTACACACCTCCACCCATTATATATACACACCCCCTCCCCTCCCCTCCTCTATATACACTATATTACCAAAAGTATTGGGATGCCTGCCTTTACACACCTCCACCCATTATATATACACACCCCCCTCCCCTCCCCTCCTCTATATACACTATATTGCCAAAAGTATTGGGACACCTACCTTTACACACCTCCACCCATTATATATACACACCCCCCTCCCCTCCTCTATATACACTATATTACCAAAAGTATTGGGACACCTGCCTTTACACACCTCCACCCATTATATATACACACCCCCCTCCCCTCCTCTATATACACTATATTACCAAAAGTATTGGGACACCTGCCTTTACACACCTCCACCCATTATATATACACACCCCCCTCCCCTCCTCTATATACACTATATTACCAAAAGTATTGGGACACCTGCCTTTACACACCTCCACCCATTATATATACACACCCCCTCCCCTCCTCTATATACACTATATTACCAAAAGTATTGGGACACCTGCCTTTACACACCTCCACCCATTATATATACACACCCCCCTCCCCTCCTCTATATACACTATATTACCAAAAGTATTAGGACACCTGCCTTTACACACCTACACCCATTATATATATATATATATATATATATATATATATATATATATATACAAACACACACACCCCTCCCCTCCTCTATATACACTATATTGCCAAAAGTATTGGGACACCTGCCTTTACACACCTCCACCCATTTTATATATATATATATACACACACACACCCCTCCCCTCCTCTATATTACCAAAAGTATTGGGACGCCTGCCTTTACACACACATGAACTTTAAAGTAGTTGTAAACCCTTACAGACCACTTTACCTACAGGTAAGCCTAGATCAAGGCTTACCTGTAGGTGCAAGAAACATCTCCTAAACCTACACGGTTTAGGAAATATTTACACTTTAGAAACAGTGATCGTGCCATTTCTAAAGGAGGATGTGCCGTGACTGGCGGCTCCCGCACGCATGCGTGTTCTATCGGGTTGAGGTCAGGACTCCGTGCAGGCCAGTCAAGTTCCTCCACCCCAAACTCGCTCCTCCATGTCTTTATGGACCTTGCTTTGTGCACTGGAGGGCAGTCATGTTGGAACAGGGAGGGGCCGTCCCCAAACTCCTCCCACAAAGTTGGGAGCATGAAATTGTCCAGAATGTCTTGGTATGCTGACGCCTTAAGAGTTTCCTTCACTGGAACTAAGGGGCCAACCCAACCCCTGAAAAACACCCCCCCACCTTAATCCCCCCTCCCCCCACACCATAATCCCCCCCCACCATAATCCCCTCTCCACCAAACTTGGCACAATGCAGTCAGACAAGTATTGTTCTCTTGGCAACCACCAAACCCAGACACGTCCATCGGATTGCCAGACAGAGAAGTGTGATTGGTCAATCCAGGGAACACGCCTCCTCTGCTCTAGAGTGGAGCGGCGGTGTGCGTTACACCAAAGCTTTGCATTGCACTTGGTGATGGAAGGTTGGATGGAGCTGCTCGGCCATGGAAACCAGTTCCATGAAGCTCTCTATACACTGTTGTTGTGCTAATCTGAAGGCCACATGAAGTTTGGAGGTCGGTAGTTATTGACAGTTGGCAAATTCTGAGCAATGTGAGCTTCAGAGTCGCTGTTCCCAGTTGCTTCCAATTTGTTATAATACCGCTAACAGGTGACCTTGGAATATTTAGTAGGAAGGAAATTTCACGGTTGGACTTGTTGTATGGATGGAAACCTATCCCGGGACCACGCTTTGTATTCACTGAGCTCCTGAGAGCGACCCATCCTATCACTAAGGTTTGTAGAAGATGTCTGCATGCCGGGGTGCATCCTTACCCCCCAAGCTTAAATTCTCCCCCCTCTCAGTACAAATCCACCCCCTGCTGAAATCCCCCCCTCCCAGCACAAATCTTTGCCCCCCCCATCTCCCCCCTCCCAGCTCAAATCCTCTCTCTCCCTGTATGCCCCCCTCCCAAAAAAACAACAACTTTCCCCTCCTAGCACAAATCCCCCCACACTAAAAATGCCCCCCTTCCAGCACACATTCCCCTCCCCTTATCCCCCATGCTAGCACAAATTTTCCTTCCTAGTACAGATACCCCCTCAATTATCCCTACTAGCACAACCCCCCCACCCTAAAAAAAATATTTCCCCTCTACCATATATTTTTTTTTTTAAAGGTAAATTTTTTATTCATTTTTTTTTCAAAACAAGACATACAATAGACAACAAACAGACACACATGGAGCGAACATCGCCCAATCCAGTACAGTGCAAAAAATGTCCCTTAGAAAGCTGGTAAACAATTGGCATCTATCAGGAAGACAATATTCAGTCACATTTTTAAGGAGCAGGAGAGACGGTGCTCTCAGAATCAACCCAGGAGCCCCAATCCTTTTTTCGGACACCCTCTAGCCTCATATGTCAGTTTGTATAATGATACAGCATGGTTAATATTTGTGAGCCAGAAGGCAATAGTGGGTAAGGATGGAGACTTCCAATGGAAGGGTATTGCTTTCTTAGCATAAAACAATACTATTCTCAGAAATGTTTGTGTATTCTCGGATATACTATCATCATCAATATAACCCAGTAAACACCTTAGAGGATTACATACATTAGGTAATTGTGTCAATGAACTAATGAAGGCCGTGACCTCCGACCAGAACTGCCTGATCGGAGCACACTCCCACATTAAATGAAAGAACGTGCCATCAGCCGTGCCGCAACGAGAGCACAATGCAGAGGGCAATCTATTCAGTTTAAATAGTAAGCATGGAGTAAAGTAGGATCTGTATAACAATTTTGTTTGTATTACTTTATCACAAGAAGAGATGACAGAGGGAACCTGGAGGGGCAAAAGCTCCTACCAGATTTCCTCCGTCAGCTCAGGAATATCAGCTCTCCAGCTGGAAGCCGTCTTGCTCAGCCTTTGGGTCGTGGAATGCAGAAGGGATCTATAATATGTAGAGACTAGCTTGGTGTGAGAGGAGTCGGTCAACATACGTTCCAGTGGGGAGAGCTGAATAGATATGTTGCGAAGACCAAACTGCGTTGCTGCAGTGTGGCGTATCTGTGGGTAGAGGAAGTAAGCTGTGCGTGGTAGATTGTAATCTCTACGAAATTCATCAAAAGAACGAAACACATTGTCTGAGAATAAATGCAAAATAGTTTTTACCCCCCTTTTCGACCAGAATCCCCCGTCAGATCTGCGGAAGAACTCTGGTAGAGTCGGGTTCCCCCAGAGTGGAGTGTTTGGCGAGTAAGTATTACTGTCAGTGAACGACTGTAGTTTTGTTAGCTTAATAAGCCTTATAGTCATTGCCAGGACACTCGTACCCTCCCGCCCTCTAAGGGACATACGATAAATCAGGTTCTGCAGGGATTCATAGGATGTAAGGATAGCAGCCTCCAAAGCAGTGGCTGCGTTGTTGGCTTCAGGAAAAAAAACAGCAATGTGCATGAGCTAATTGTGAGGCAATATAATAGGTGTGGAGACAGGGTAAGGCCAATCCGCCCTCCATTACCGGTAACTTGAGGGTGGTCTTGGCAATCCTGACTACTCCCTTCCCCCCTCCACAAAAAGGAAGTAAGGATGGAGTCTATTTCTTTAAATTTAAGCTTAGTGACATATATTGGTGAATTACCCAATACATACAGAAATCGTGGCAGGAATATCATTTTAAAAATATTAATCCTGCCCAATAAGGTAAGTGGGAGATTTGCCCAGGTTTTGAATGTGGTCTTCATTCTCCCTATAAGGGGGTCTATATTGAGTTTAGCGTAAGAGGTAATAAGGAGCTGCACCAGAACTCCTAAATATCGGAAGGAGGTGACTATTTGTAGTGGGGAAGAGGAAGGTAGCCTGGGTGGGTCTGCCTGGTCAATCTGAAATAGGATGGACTTGTCCCAGTTAACCCGGAACCCGGAGAAATGCCCAAACATGCCAATAATCTCCAACAGGACTACCATATTACTTTAATAGCACAACCCCACCAAATCCCCCCTCCTAGAACAAATCTTCCCTCCTCCCAACACAAATCCCCCCCAAGTCACCACTCTTAGCACACCTCCCCAAATTTGCCCACCTAGAAAAAATCTTACCCCCTGCCACTCCCCAAATTCCCCTTCTCAATACAAATACCCTCCCCCCCATCTCCTTGTGGTGCCCCCCACCTCACATGATACCACAGTGCCTAGGACAGCCGCCCCTCCTGCCCACCCCTCGTCCCGGCTCTGATGACGTTATCATACCTCCTCCCAACAGTCTTGAAATAAGCGACTAATTCTGACAGAACTCCCGTAGTCTGGACTCCTCCTGCACAGCAGAGCATTATCCGGCATCCCCTTGCTGCCCCGCCCACTGTCCTCCCTTACAGCAGCACTCTGCAGGAGAAATGACAGCCGAGTTCAGTAAGTTAGGCTGTCACTGTAATATATGTGTCCTGGAACCGCAGCCAATCAGAAAACTCTGATACTGTCATGTGACAGCGGTATAACTTTCCTAATTGGCTGCAGTTTCAGGGCTTCTGATTGGTTCCTTGGAGTAAACCCTGAGCTTTCAACCCAGCAGACCAAGAAAAGGGGGGCAAGCATGCACCCCCCTACCACCGAACCATCCCAGGCCACATTCCTTCAACATGGGGGGGGACTCCCCTGACAAAGCACCTTGTCCCTGTGACCCTTGGTCTAGCTTTGTGTGCCGCCCAGGCTCGTTCCGATGTGGGGTATGTGTGGATTCCTCCGCCTCCGCTGCAGGGAGTACTGGCAAGGGACAGAGCCCATCCTGGCTCTACACTATGGATCAAGGGAGAAGGAAAGAGGTAATCCCCAATGCCCCACATCCATGCAGTCCTACGATGGTGATGAGAGTGACAACCTCAGCCTCGACTCCAACCAGGCCACGCCCCCAACGCATACCATGCCGCCCCCCAGAGCTTAATCATATGCCTGATATGCGTTGGGGGCGTGGTCTGGTTGGAGTCCAGGCTGAGGTTGTCACTCTCTTAGAGGGCCCAGTGTGGGGAGATGGTTTTGGGACCTCATAGAGCAGAGCGATGGATTGGTCCTGGGTGACACATTGAGAATGATGAAGGCCCAGAGGTGAACCGGCACTGGATGTGGTAATGGATAGTGTGAAAGACCTACCCGGGACAGAGGCTTTTTATAGAGGACAGAATGCTAGCCTCTTGCCTACTGATTATGGGCCCTGGATTTTAAGGGAACAATACTCTTTGCAAGGTTTTTGCCTGGGGACCTTAAAGTAATGTTACTTTGGATTCAAGTCCATGTCCCCCAAAACACACAGACTCTGGGAACCCTGTATATTCCATATCATAAATAGTGACTGCTTCATAATGTTGGGGCTCATAGAAGATGCTGATGTCATAAAATCCAGCCACCTGTCTATCTGTTGTCTGCTATAATGTGATTATTGTAAATAAGGCTAGTGCGGGCTCTAATGCCGCGTACACACGACCATTTTTAATGACGTGAAAAATGGGCATGAAAAAATTGGAACATGCTCTAATTTTTCTCGTCGTTTTTCACGTCGTCGTTTTTCTCGTCATGGAAAACGGCCGTGTGTGGGCTTTAACAACGTGAAAAAAAATGTGCATGCTCAGAATCAAGTGATGAGACGGGAGCGCTCGTTCTGGTAAAACTAGCGTTGGTAATGGAGATCGCACATTCGTCACGCTGTAACGGACTGAAAAGCACGAGGCTGAAAAGCGCAAATCGTCTCTCAACAAACTTTACTAATGTGAAGGGTGGCGCTATCCGAATGGAACTTCCCCTTTATAGTGCCGTCGTACGTGTTGTACGTCACCGCGCTTTACTCGAACATTTTTTTCAACGATAGTGTGTAGGCAAAGCAGGCTTGAGAGGAAACACGTTGAGAAATATGCCGTTTTATTCAATGACATTAAAAATGGTCGTGTGTACGCGGCACCAGGGTTTTTCACCCATTGTTGTTTGTGTTAATTAACTCTGCTATTGTGTGAAGGAGTTCTGTGTTGATATGTATGATAATGTGTATTGTAGTTAGGGAGCTAGGAGACAACAAGACTAGGAACTGAAAGGTCATATCTCGTAGTCTCCTAGTCTGGAAATGATTAGTTAATTAGCTCATGTTAATTTATGTTTCTGGTTACAGGTGTATTGTTAGAGTAATATGAGCAGGAGGGGGGAACCTGTAAGGTACCTGTGATAGGTAGTGTCCGAAGTGGAGCTTGTGTGCTGAGGATTCAGACGAAAACTTTAGTCAGGCAGATTAGGTTGGCAACAGATCAGGCAAAACGGTATACGATCGAAATCCAGTGAGTAGTCAGGCAAGCAAAGGTCATACACGAGCTGGCGGTGAAGTACAAAATCAGCAGGCTAAGCAGGGGTCTTCAAACTACGGCCCTCCAGCTGTTGCGGAACTACAATTCCAATCATGCCTAGTCATGTCTGTGAATGTCAGAGTTTTGCAATGCCTCATGGGATTTGTAGTTCCGCAACAGCTGGAGGGCCAAAGTTTGAGGATCCCTGGGCTAGAGAGTAGTCAGAAATTTAGGCAGAAGTTCAACACAACAATCACGGTCACAAAGCAGTCACAACACCCAGGGAGGTAGTCCACAACAAACGGGCGCTGAGAGTTAGCATCACTTCCTATTTATGGGCTGCTTTGATTGAAAATTGTCCACAGCTGGCAGCAGGTGGGGCCAGTGTATCCAAGGTAAGGCTTAATACTGAGAGGACATTTCCATAAGTCCAGATCTCCTCCGTAGCACAACAGGTAAGGCTGCAGCTGTGGGACCAGGAAGATCCCAGTTCAAATACACCCAGGTACATGACAGAACCTGCTCCTCTTCAACTGATCTAATAAACAGTCCATGTTCAGCAATCAAACAAGTATCGTCTTGTTTGGTGCTTGTCAGCGGTTGGAATATCTGATATCTATATCCAGACTGGGAGGAAGTGGTTTATGACAAAAGCACTCAAGCGGAGTGTGGGACGTTCCGTTACAAAAAGTATAATTGGTTTCCATCCTATGACATATAACATGAGATGGGTCATATATAAAGGGGTGTTGAGCTCTCATTAAAGGGTCCAGTATTGATGGTTTTGGGATCTCACAGAGGAGAGTGAGGTTCTGGGTGACACATGGAGAACAATGAAGGACTATAAGTGAGCAGGTTGTTGTGGCACTGGATGGTGTACTGAGGAGTGTAACGAGCCTCCATCATCTCACATATGAGATTAGATGGGCACTGTGAGGAACAGGCTTGTGGTTTCAGGTGATCTGCACATTCCTGGGATAGATGGGTCGTATGCAGGGTTGCTGTTAGGAACCACGGGCCCCATACAGCCAACCTGACAGCAACGCTAAAAAAAAACACAGTTCTTTCATTCAGGAAAGAAATAGCAAATATGGCATATTTACTGGACCTTTCCCCCCACTCTCCATCCTGAGGGATCCTATTGTGTGCTTGCAGCTGCTGGTGGGAAGAAGAGTAGGGAAGCCTGCAGCACTGTGTAGGTGGGAGGCACACAGGGGGGCCTGGGCAGCAGGGGGAAACATATGATGAACAGGGAGGGTGATGGGTGTGGCAGAAGAGAAATTACTGGAATCAAGCCCTTATATGGCTCTCTGCAGCAGCAGAAAGCTAGCAGGATGGAGAGGAGAAGAAGCCAGCTTTCACGCTGCTGCAGAGAGAGCCATACAGAGGATTGGTTTTTAGTAATTGTTCATCCGTGGCCCCAATCACCTTCCCTGTCCACATCTGATTCACCCGGCTGCCTGGGCCCCCGCTACTGGCCTGGGCCCTGTACAGGAGGACTGGTGGTTCCCCATGGCCCTGGCTGTATGGCTGGGCGCTGTGAGGAACAAACTCATGGTTTCAGGTGATCTGCACTTCCTGGGATAGATGGGCCTTATGCAAGTTTGCTGTTAGGAACCACGGGCCCCATACAGCCAACCTGACAGCAACCCCCCAAAAAAACACAGTTCTTTCATTCATGAAAGGAAGGAAATAGCAAATATGGCATATTTACTGGACCTTTCCCCCCACTCTCCATCCTGAGGGATCCTATTGTGTGCTTGCAGCTGCTGGTGGGAAGGAGAGGAAGGAAGCCGGTAGCACTGCGTAGGTGGGAGGCACACAGAGGGGCCTGGGCAGTAGGGGGAAACACATGATGCACAGGGAGGGTGATGGGTGAGGCAGAAGAGCAATTACTGGAACCAATCCCTTATTTGTATCTCTGCAGCAGTGGAAAGCCAGCAGGATGGAGAGGAGAAGAAGCCAGCTTTCAGCTGCTGCCGAGAGAGCCATATAGAGGATTGGTTCCAGTAATTGTCCATCCGTGGCCCCGATCATCCTCCCTGTCCACATTCGATTCACCCAGCTGCCTTGGCCCCGCTGCTGACCTGGGCCCGTACAGGAGGACAGGTGGTACCCTATGGCCCTGGCCATATGGCTGGGCGCTGTGAGGAACGGGCTCATGGTTTCAGGTGATCTGCACGTTCCTGGGATAGATGGGCTGTATGGCTGGGCGCTGTGAGGAACAGGCTCATGATTTCAGGTGATCTGCACGTTCCTGGGATAGGTGGGCTGTATGGCTGGGCGCTGTGAGGAACAGGCTCATGGTTTCAGGTGATCTGCACGTTCCTGGGATAGGTGGGCTGTATGGCTGGGCGCTGTGAGGAACGGGCTTGTGGTTTCAGGTGATCTGCACGTTCCTGGGATAGGTGGGCTGTATGGCTGGGCGCTGTGAGGAACAGGCTCATGGTTTCAGGTGATCTGCACGTTCCTGGGATAGATGGGCTGTATGGCTGGGCGCTGTGAGGAACAGGCTCATGGTTTCAGGTGATCTGCACGTTCCTGGGATAGGTGGGCTGTATGGCTGGGCGCTGTGAGGAACGGGCTCATGGTTTCAGGTGATCTGCACGTTCCTGGGATAGGTGGGCAGTATGGCTGGGCGCTGTGAGGAACGGGCTCATGGTTTCAGGTGATCTGCACGTTCCTGGGATAGGTGGGCTGTATGGCTGGGCGCTGTGAGGAACGGGCTCATGGTTTCAGGTGATCTGCACGTTCCTGGGATAGATGGGCTGTATGGCTGGGCGCTGTGAGGAACAGGCTCATGGTTTCAGGTGATCTGCATGTTCCTGGGATAGGTGGGCTGTATGGCTGGGCGCTGTGAGGAACGGGCTCATGATTTCAGGTGATCTGCATGTTCCTGGGATAGATGGGCTGTATGGCTGGGCGCTGTGAGGAACGGGCTCATGGTTTCAGGTGATCTGCACGTTCCTGGGATAGGTGGGCTGTATGGCTGGGCGCTGTGAGGAACAGGCTCATGGTTTCAGGTGATCTGCACGTTCCTGGGATAGGTGGGCTGTATGGCTGGGCGCTGTGAGGAACAGGCTCATGGTTTCAGGTGATCTGCACGTTCCTGGGATAGGTGGGCTGTATGGCTGGGCGCTGTGAGGAACAGGCTCATGATTTCAGGTGATCTGCACGTTCCTGGGATAGATGGGCTGTATGGCTGGGCGCTGTGAGGAACAGGCTCATGATTTCAGGTGATCTGCACGTTCCTGGGATAGGTGGGCTGTATGGCTGGGCGCTGTGAGGAACAGGCTCATGATTTCAGGTGATCTGCACGTTCCTGGGATAGGTGGGCTGTATGGCTGGGCGCTGTGAGGAACAGGCTCATGGTTTCAGGTGATCTGCACGTTCCTGGGATAGATGGGCTGTATGGCTGGGCGCTGTGAGGAACGGGCTCATGGTTTCAGGTGATCTGCATGTTCCTGGGATAGATGGGCTGTATGGCTGGGCGCTGTGAGGAACGGGCTCATGGTTTCAGGTGATCTGCACGTTCCTGGGATAGGTGGGCTGTATGGCTGGGCGCTGTGAGGAACGGGCTCATGGTTTCAGGTGATCTGCACGTTCCTGGGATAGATGGGCTGTATGGCTGGGCGCTGTGAGGAACAGGCTCATGGTTTCAGGTGATCTGCACGTTCCTGGGATAGATGGGCTGTATGGCTGGGCGCTGTGAGGAACAGGCTCATGGTTTCAGGTGATCTGCACGTTCCTGGGATAGGTGGGCTGTATGGCTGGGCGCTGTGAGGAACGGGCTCATGGTTTCAGGTGATCTGCACGTTCCTGGGATAGATGGGCTGTATGGCTGGGCGCTGTGAGGAACGGGCTCATGGTTTCAGGTGATCTGCACGTTCCTGGGATAGATGGGCTGTATGGCTGGGCGCTGTGAGGAACGGGCTCATGGTTTCAGGTGATCTGCACGTTCCTGGGATAGGTGGGCTGTATGGCTGGGCGCTGTGAGGAACAGGCTCATGGTTTCAGGTGATCTGCACGTTCCTGGGATAGGTGGGCTGTATGGCTGGGCGCTGTGAGGAACGGGCTCATGGTTTCAGGTGATCTGCACGTTCCTGGGATAGGTGGGCTGTATGGCTGGGCGCTGTGAGGAACAGGCTCATGGTTTCAGGTGATCTGCACGTTCCTGGGATAGGTGGGCTGTATGGCTGGGCGCTGTGAGGAATAGGCTCATGGTTTCAGGTGATCTGCACGTTCCTGGGATAGGTGGGCTGTATGGCTGGGCGCTGTGAGGAACAGGCTCATGGTTTCAGGTGATCTGCACGTTCCTGGGATAGATGGGCTGTATGGCTGGGCGCTGTGAGGAACGGGCTCATGGTTTCAGGTGATCTGCACGTTCCTGGGATAGATGGGCTGTATGGCTGGGCGCTGTGAGGAACGGGCTTGTGGTTTCAGGTGATCTGCACGTTCCTGGGATAGGTGGGCTGTATGGCTGGGCGCTGTGAGGAACGGGCTCATGATTTCAGGTGATCTGCATGTTCCTGGGATAGATGGGCTGTATGGCTGGGCGCTGTGAGGAACGGGCTTGTGGTTTCAGGTGATCTGCACGTTCCTGGGATAGGTGGGCTGTATGGCTGGGCGCTGTGAGGAACGGGCTTGTGGTTTCAGGTGATCTGCACGTTCCTGGGATAGATGGGCTGTATGGCTGGGCGCTGTGAGGAACGGGCTCATGGTTTCAGGTGATCTGCACGTTCCTGGGATAGGTGGGCTGTATGGCTGGGCGCTGTGAGGAACGGGCTCATGGTTTCAGGTGATCTGCACGTTCCTGGGATAGATGGGCTGTATGGCTGGGCGCTGTGAGGAACGGGCTCATGGTTTCAGGTGATCTGCACGTTCCTGGGATAGATGGGCTGTATGGCTGGGCGCTGTGAGGAACGGGCTTGTGGTTTCAGGTGATCTGCATGTTCCTGGGATAGATGGGCTGTATGGCTGGGCGCTGTGAGGAACGGGCTCATGGTTTCAGGTGATCTGCACGTTCCTGGGATAGATGGGCTGTATGGCTGGGCGCTGTGAGGAACAGGCTCATGGTTTCAGGTGATCTGCACGTTCCTGGGATAGATGGGCTGTATGGCTGGGCGCTGTGAGGAACGGGCTCATGGTTTCAGGTGATCTGCACGTTCCTGGGATAGATGGGCTGTATGGCTGGGCGCTGTGAGGAACGGGCTTGTGGTTTCAGGTGATCTGCACGTTCCTGGGATAGATGGGCTGTATGGCTGGGCGCTGTGAGGAACAGGCTCATGGTTTCAGGTGATCTGCACGTTCCTGGGATAGATGGGCTGTATGGCTGGGCGCTGTGAGGAACAGGCTCATGGTTTCAGGTGATCTGCACGTTCCTGGGATAGGTGGGCTGTATGGCTGGGCGCTGTGAGGAACGGGCTCATGGTTTCAGGTGATCTGCACGTTCCTGGGATAGATGGGCTGTATGGCTGGGCGCTGTGAGGAACGGGCTCATGGTTTCAGGTGATCTGCACGTTCCTGGGATAGGTGGGCTGTATGGCTGGGCGCTGTGAGGAACAGGCTCATGGTTTCAGGTGATCTGCACGTTCCTGGGATAGGTGGGCTGTATGGCTGGGCGCTGTGAGGAACGGGCTCATGGTTTCAGGTGATCTGCACGTTCCTGGGATAGATGGGCTGTATGGCTGGGCGCTGTGAGGAACGGGCTCATGATTTCAGGTGATCTGCACGTTCCTGGGATAGGTGGGCTGTATGGCTGGGCGCTGTGAGGAACGGGCTCATGGTTTCAGGTGATCTGCACGTTCCTGGGATAGGTGGGCTGTATGGCTGGGCGCTGTGAGGAACGGGCTCATGGTTTCAGGTGATCTGCACGTTCCTGGGATAGGTGGGCTGTATGGCTGGGCGCTGTGAGGAACGGGCTCATGATTTCAGGTGATCTGCACGTTCCTGGGATAGGTGGGCTGTATGGCTGGGCGCTGTGAGGAACGGGCTTGTGGTTTCAGGTGATCTGCACGTTCCTGGGATAGATGGGCTGTATGGCTGGGCGCTGTGAGGAACGGGCTCATGATTTCAGGTGATCTGCACGTTCCTGGGATAGGTGGGCTGTATGGCTGGGCGCTGTGAGGAACGGGCTCATGGTTTCAGGTGATCTGCACGTTCCTGGGATAGGTGGGCTGTATGGCTGGGCGCTGTGAGGAACAGGCTTGTGGTTTCAGGTGATCTGCACGTTCCTGGGATAGGTGGGCTGTATGGCTGGGCGCTGTGAGGAACGGGCTCATGGTTTCAGGTGATCTGCACGTTCCTGGGATAGGTGGGCTGTATGGCTGGGCGCTGTGAGGAACGGGCTCATGATTTCAGGTGATCTGCACGTTCCTGGGATAGATGGGCTGTATGGCTGGGCGCTGTGAGGAACGGGCTCATGGTTTCAGGTGATCTGCACGTTCCTGGGATAGATGGGCTGTATGGCTGGGCGCTGTGAGGAACGGGCTCATGGTTTCAGGTGATCTGCACGTTCCTGGGATAGGTGGGCTGTATGGCTGGGCGCTGTGAGGAACAGGCTCATGGTTTCAGGTGATCTGCACGTTCCTGGGATAGATGGGCTGTATGGCTGGGCGCTGTGAGGAACGGGCTCATGGTTTCAGGTGATCTGCACGTTCCTGGGATATTTTGGCAGAGGAAGGAGCGTGTACACAGCATTACTAGGAATAACACAAGCTCTCTTTCTGATTCACAAGGCGCCCGCCAGCAGGAAGGAAGGTGTTATTCTGTGTCATTAGTAGATGTTTGCACACCGCCTTGCCCGCTGACTTTGGAGTCCATTTCAATTGTTTGTGGGCAGAACCAATCCGGGCCCCAATGTGTTTATCCTGAACTGGGCCCAATATTGGTGAGCTATTCTCAGCCCTAACAGATGAATTTACTCAGCTTATGTACAGGAGACATCCACCTTCTACAACACCCAGGTACTGATAGCAATGACCCCCCCAACAATGTGTTCCCCACCACCAGCCATGGGCTCCCAGGTACTGATAGCAATGTCCCCCCCACAATGTGTCCCCCACTACCAGCCATGGGCTCCCCGGTACTGAGAGCAATGACCCCCCCACAATGTGTCCCCCACCACCAGCCATGGGCTCCCAGGTACTGATAGCAATGTCCCCCCCACAATGTGTCCCCCACTACCAGCCATGGGCTCCCCGGTACTGAGAGCAATGACCCCCCCAACAATGTGTTCCCCACCACCAGCCATGGGCTCCCAGGTACTGATAGCAATGTCCCCCCCACAATGTGTCCCCCACTACCAGCCATGGGCTCCCCGGTACTGAGAGCAATGACCCCCCCACAATGTGTCCCCCACCACCAGCCATTGGCTCCCAGGTACTGATAGCAATTTTCCCCCCCACAATGTGTCCCCCACTACCAGCCATGGGCTCCCCGGTACTGAGAGCAATGACCCCCCCACAATGTGTCCCCCACCACCAGCCATGGGCTCCCCGGTACTGAGAGCAATGTCCCCCCCACAATGTGTCCCCGACCACCAGCCATGGGCTCCTATGTACTGATAGCAATGATCCCCCACAATGTGTCCCCCACCACCAGCCATTGGCTCCCAGGTACTGAGAGCAATGTCCCCCCCACAATGTCCCCCCACTACCAGCCATGGGCTCCCCGGTACTGAGAGCAATGACCCCCCACAATGTGTCCCCCACCACCAGCCATGGGCTCCCCGGTACTGAGAGCAATGACCCCCCCACAATGTGTCCTCCACCACCAGCCATGGGCTCCCAGGTACTGATAGCAATGACCCCCCCACAATGTGTCCTCCACCACCAGCCATGGGCTCCCCGGTACTGAGAGCAATGACCCCCCCACAATGTGTCTCCCACCACCAGCCATGGGCTCCCCGGTACTGAGAGCAATGACCCCCCCACAATGTGTCCTCCACCACCAGCCATGGGCTCCCCGGTACTGAGAGCAATGACCCCCCCACAATGTGTCCTCCACCACCAGCCATGGGCTCCCCGGTACTGAGAGCAATGACCCCCCACAATGTGTCCCCCACCACCAGCCATGGGCTCCCAGGTACTGAGAGCAATGACCCCCCCACAATGTGTCCTCCACCACCAGCCATGGGCTCCCCGGTACTGAGAGCAATGAGCCCCCACAATGTGTCCCCCACCACCAGCCATGGGCTCCCTGGTACTGAGAGCAATGACCCCCCCACAATGTGTCCCCCACCACCAGCCATGGGCTCCCCGGTACTGAGAGCAATGACCCCCCACAATGTGTCCCCCACCCCAAGCCATGGGTTCCCCGGTACTGAGAGCAATGACCCCCCCCACAATGTGTCCCCCACCACCAGCCATGGGCTCCCCGGTACTGAGACCAATGACCCCCCACAATGTGTCCCCCACCACCAGCCATGGGCTCCCCGGTACTGAGAGCAATGACCCCCCCACAATGTGTCCCCCACCACCAGCCATGGGCTCCCCGGTACTGAGAGCAATGACCCCCACAATGTGTCCCCCACCACCAGCCATGGGCTCCCCGGTACTGAGAGCAATGACCCCCCCACAATGTGTCCTCCACCACCAGCCATGGGCTCCCCGGTACTGAGAGCAATGACCCCCCACAATGTGTCCAACACCACCAGCCATGGGCTCCCAGGTACTGAGAGCAATGACCCCCCCCCACAATGTGTCCCCCACCACCAGCCATGGGCTCCCAGGTACTGAGAGCAATGACCCCCCCACAATGTGTCCAACACCACCAGCCATGGGCTCCCAGGTACTGAGAGCAATGAACCCCCCCACAATGTGTCCCCCACCACCAGTCATGGGCTCCCAGGTACTGAGAGCAATGACCCCCCCACAATGTGTCCCCCACCACCAGCCATGGGTTCCCCGGTACTGAGAGCAATGACCCCCCCACAATGTGTCCAACACCACCAGCCATGGGCTCCCAGGTACTGAGAGCAATGACCCCCCCCCCCACAATGTGTCCCCCACCACCAGCCATGGGCTCCCAGGTACTGAGAGCAATGACCCCCCCACAATGTGTCCCCCACCACCAGCCATGGGCTTCCAGGTACTGAGAGCAATGACCCCCCCACAATGTGTCCAACACCACCAGCCATGGGCTCCCAGGTACTGAGAGCAATGACCCCCCCACAATGTGTCCCCCACCACCAGCCATGGGCTCCCAGGTACTGAGAGCAATGACCCCCCCACAATGTGTCCAACACCACCAGCCATGGGCTCCCAGGTACTGAGAGCAATGAACCCCCCCACAATGTGTCCCCCACCACCAGCCATGGGCTCCCAGGTACTGAGAGCAATGACCCCCCCACAATGTGTCCCCCACCACCAGCCATGGGCTCCCCGGTACTGAGAGCAATGACCCCCCCACAATGTGTCCCCCACCACCAGCCATGGGCTCCCCGGTACTGAGAGCAATGAGCCCCCACAATGTGTCCCCCACCACCAGCCATGGGCTCCCTGGTACTGAGAGCAATGACCCCCCCACAATGTGTCCTCCACCACCAGCCATGGGCCCTCCCGTACTGAGAGCAATGAGCCCCCACAATGTGTCCCCCACCACCAGCCATGGGCTCCCTGGTACTGAGAGCAATGACCCCCCCACAATGTGTCCCCCACCACCAGCCATGGGCTCCCAGGTACTGAGAGCAATGACCCCCCCACAATGTGTCCAACACCACCAGCCATGGGCTCCCAGGTACTGAGAGCAATGAACCCCCCCACAATGTGTCCCCCACCACCAGCCATGGGCTCCCAGGTACTGAGAGCAATGAACCCCCCCACAATGTGTCCCCCACCACCAGCCATGGGCTCCCAGGTACTGAGAGCAATGACCCCCCCACAATGTGTCCCCCACCACCAGCCATGGGCTCCCCGGTACTGAGAGCAATGACCCCCCCACAATGTGTCCCCCACCACCAGCCATGGGCTCCCCGGTACTGAGAGCAATGAGCCCCCACAATGTGTCCCCCACCACCAGCCATGGGCTCCCTGGTACTGAGAGCAATGACCCCCCCACAATGTGTCCCCCACCACCAGCCATGGGCTCCCCGGTACTGAGAGCAATGACCCCCACAATGTGTCCCCCACCACCAGCCATGGGCTCCCTGGTACTGAGAGCAATGACCCCCCCACAATGTGTCCTCCACCACCAGCCATGGGCCCTCCCGTACTGAGAGCAATGACCCCCACAATGTGTCCCCCACCACCAGCCATGGGCTCCCTGGTACTGAGAGCAATGAGCCCCCCACAATGTGTCCCCCACCACCAGCCATGGGCTCCCCGGTACTGAGAGCAATGACCCCCACAATGTGTCCCCCACCACCAGCCATGGGCTCCCTGGTACTGAGAGCAATGACCCCCCCCCACAATGTGTCCCCCACCACCAGCCATGGGCTCCCCGGTACTGAGAGCAATGACCCCCACAATGTGTCCCCCACCACCAGCCATGGGCTCCCTGGTACTGAGAGCAATGACCCCCCCACAATGTGTCCCCCACCACCAGCCATGGGCTCCCCGGTACTGAGAGCAATGACCCCCACAATGTGTCCCCCACCACCAGCCATGGGCTCCCTGGTACTGAGAGCAATGACCCCCCCACAATGTGTCCCCCACCACCAGCCATGGGCTCCCCGGTACTGAGAGCAATGACCCCCACAATGTGTCCCCCACCACCAGCCATGGGCTCCCCGGTACTGAGAGCAATGACCCCCCCCACAATGTGTCCTCCACCACCAGCCATGGGCCCTCCCGTACTGAGAGCAATGACCCCCCACAATGTGTCCTCCACCACCAGCCATGGGCCCTCCCGTACTGAGAGCAATGACCCCCCACAATGTGTCCCCCACCACCAGCCATGTGCTCCCTGGTACTGAGAGCAATGAGCCCCCCACAATGTGTCCCCCACCACCAGCCATGGGCTCCCCGGTACTGAGAGCAATGACCCCCACAATGTGTCCCCCACCACCAGCCATGGGCTCCCTGGTACTGAGAGCAATGACCCCCCCACAATGTGTCCTCCACCACCAGCCATGGGCCCTCCCGTACTGAGAGCAATGACCCCCCACAATGTGTCCCCCACCACCAGTCATGGGCTCCCTGGTACTGAGAGCAATGACCCCCCACAATGTGTCCCCCACCACCAGCCATGGGCTCCCTGGTACTGAGAGCAATGACCCCCCCACAATGTGTCCCCCACCACCAGACATGGGCTCCCCGGCCATGACACTCCACAATGTGAACCCAACCAGGGCCGGTGCTACCACTAGGCAAACTAGGCATCCACCTAGGGTGCCATGCTGGCTAGGGCGCCCGCCCACTAACGTTCCTACTCTTTTTCTCTCTGCAGCAAGCAACTAAGTCTGAGCATCAGCAGGCAGCCGCCGCTTCGTTTTCATATGATGTCAGAGGCGCAGCAGCGGCGGAGGACTGTGTCTGTGTCCCGACTCCCGAATGAATAGAAGCAAGCAAACATTCATTGATGGGCGCTGGTAGGCTGCATTTGATGGCCGGTGGTTAGGCTGCATTTGATGGCCGGTGGTTAGGCTGCATTTTAGGGGGCACTTCATTAAAAAGGTGAGGTATACATGGGCAGAGCAAAGGAGGTGGAGTCAGGGGTGGAGCCAGGGGGGGCGGAATCCTTGCACCTCCCCAATAGAAGGCACAAGGCAGTCACAAGGGGTCCAATAGGACCAACTAAAAGGATAAAAAGGGACTGGAGCTAATGGCGAATCTCCTGACATAAAATGAATATATAATGATGGACAGGTGCGGCGGCTATAGGGAGCGGGCGATATTAACAAAGAACAAAAAGGAAAAAAAAGGAAAAAATAATAAAATGTAAAAAAAATAAAAAGGGTAAATAAAAAAAAATACAATATAAAAAAAAAATACAATATAAAAAAAAACAATATAAAAAAAAACAATTAAAAATAAGTAAATCAAAATATAATTAAATAGATAACGAGGAGATGTATACTTACTGCACAAAATATTAAAAGGTAAAAATATTTGGTAGCTGATTCTATATTAGCATAAAAAATGGAAAGTGTAGAAAAAACGATCTCTTTATCTCTATATCTTATAGAACAGAAGTGTCGTAGGCAATGGAAGAGTTTCACAAATTCTGTGAACCAACAAAGCTGGGCACCGATATGCTGCAGATCATCCGTCTCCCATATCCAGAGGAGAATAAACGGACGGCACCAATAATGACACATAAAGATCAAGAGAAAAATAACAAATTGCAGCACAAAGAAGCAAAATACTGGTATATGAAGAGAGTTTACACCTCAATAGAGGATTTACCTGAGACTGTCTTTAACAGCAGCAGACCCCCCCCCCCATACAGCAACAGCTGACAAGAGCGGCCCTCTATATATGTACATGTGCCGCTCAATCGGCGTCTGACGTCACCGATCGAGCAGGAGCGCGCGGGAACCACTGCGCATGCGCCAAACGCCCGGAACCATGGGATCCCTAGTGCATTGTGGCCTGACAGGCAGGTGGATGATGCAGCGGGAGCCGACAGGCCCCATTCAGTGGGCAGGGCGTCTAAGTTCCACTCAAACCCGGCGGACGGACAATGCTGATCCATAAAGTAAACTTTGTAAGGCAAAAAACAAAAATGGAAAAATAAAAAAACAAAGGACAGAAATAAGGGAGAATACCTAAGTAGTAGAGCGGTACGATTCCGGCCAAAATGAGAATTATAATTTTTTTGCTTAGAATAAAGATCACGATTCTCACAGCGTAAAATCTTTCACATTATACAAAAAAAATTGGGCCAAATTTACTGGTTATTTTTTTTTAATTCATTAAAGTGTATTTTTTTTCCAAAAGAATTGCATTTGAAAGACCGCTGCGCAAATACCGTGTGACATAAAATATTGCAACAGCCACCATTTTATTCTCTAGGGTCTCTGCTAAAAAATATATATATAATGTTTGGAGGTTCTGAGTAATTATCTAGCAAAAAACAATCATTTTAACTTGAAACCAACAAATGTCAGAAAAAGGTTTAGTGTTTTAAGTGTTTTAACCACTTGGCGCCCACGCTATAGCCAAATGACAGCCACAGCGCGGACCCCAAATGCCGGGAGGCCGTTCATAGACGGCCTCCCCTTGGCGCGCCCCCCGCACACCCCTGCAGGGCGCGCATGGCGCGCGCTGTGATCACCTGAATCACTGAAACTCGGGTGATCACAGATCCGAGTGAGGGTCCGATCCCGGCCCCTTACCACGTGATAAGTTGTCAGCCAATGACAGCTGATCATGTGATGTAAACAAAAGCTGGGTAATCGGTTGTTTTTTCTCTTCACGCTGACAGCATGAGGAGACAAGAAAGGCAATCACCGGCTTGTGTGTAAGGGACATCGGTCCCGAAGAGGAAGAGGCAATTCTGCCTCATCAATCAATACCCCCTGCCAGTGCCCACAGTGCCCACCAGTGCCACCTATCAATGCCCACGAGTGCCACCTATCAATACCCACAAGTGCCACCTATCAATGCCCACGAGTGCCACCTTTCAATGCCCACGAGTGCCACCTATCAATACCCATGAGTGCCACCTATCAATGCCCACAAGTGCCACCTATCAATGCCCACGAGTGCCACCTTTCAATGCCCACGAGTGCCACCTTTCAATGCCCACGAGTTCCACCTATCAATACCCACGAGTGCCACCTATCAATGCCCACAAGTGCCACCTATCAATGCCCACCAGTGGTGCCAATCAGTGCCACCTAGCAGTGCTGCCTATCAGTGTAACTTACCAGTGCCGATTAGTACCCATTATTGCCACCCATCAGTGCCCATCACTGCCAGCTATCAGTCCAACCTATCAATGCCACCTATTAGTGCCACTTCTCAATGCCCACCAGTGCCACCTATCAATGTCCTTCAGTGCCACCCATCAGTGCCACCTCTCAGTGTCACCTTTAGTGCCCACCAGTGCTGCCTATCCGTGCCCACCAGTGCTGCCTATCCGTGCCCACCAGTGCCGCCTTATCGGTGCCCAATCCATCAATGCAGCCCATCGGTGCCCCATCAGTGCAGCCCATCAGTGCAGCCCATTAGTGCCCATCAGTGCAGCCCATCGGTGCCTGTCAGTGAAGCCTCATCAGTGTACATCAATGAAGGAGAAAAATTATCTGTTTGCAAAATTTTATAACAAAGTATAAAAAAATATAATTTTTATTTTTTTTAATCGGTATTTAATTTTTTTTAACAAAAAATAAAAACCGCAGAGGTGATCAAATACCACCAAAAGAAAGCTCCATTTGTGGGAAAAAAATAATAAAAATGTAATTTGGGTACAGCGTTGTATGACCGCGTAATTGTCATTCAAAGTGCGTCAGCGCTGAAAGCTGAAAATTGGTCCGGGTACGAAGGGGGTTTAAGTGCCCGGTAAGGAAGAGGTTAAACTTCCCTCATTTACACACAAAGTCTATTTCTTTGATGTAAAGGACAAATTGTTACAATGTTTATACTTAGTTCTGTTGTGATACTTGGCGGACTGCCCGGATTTTTTGTTTCCTTTTTTTTGTCGGCTTCAGCAGAGAGAATTCTTTGCATAGAAATACTTTGTGAAGATCGCAAGGGGGGAAAAATCGCGATAACGATCCCTAACGATTAATGGTGCAGCTCTAGTATGTAGGTACCATATTTTCTACGATCTATAGAGATATCCACACACAAGAGGGACGCACACATAAAGCACCCGGGGGTCCCGAGGGAGAGCACGCAGTGTAGTAATTCACGGCTGGTAATTAGTATCAAAATAATAAAAACCACAGAATCCCGACTGGCCGTTATTTTGTCACAATTCAGTTCAGCGCAATTTACATAACAAAAAAATGATTTTAGATCAAATTTATTTAGATGTCTGAAAATAACACAAGAATAAGAAAACGTATTCTCAATAAATACTCATGAAAATGTATGGCGGTTCAAACAACGAATAATAATAACATATAAAAGACCAAATAAGGCCGAGGAAAGAAAAGGAGGATAGAGAAAAAAGAAGAGAAATGAGGAATAGAAGAAGAAGGGGAATAATTGTATAATAAAAAGAAGAAAAAGGAAATAAGGGAAGAAGGGGGGCATAGAGAGGACTAGGGGGGCATAGAGAGGACAAGGGGGGCATAGAGAGGACAAGGGGGCATAGAGAGGACAAGAGGCATAGAGAGGACGGGGGGGCATAGAGAGGACAAGGGGGCATAGAGAGGACAAGGGGGGCATAGAGAGGACAAGGGGGGGCATAGAGAGGACAAGGGGGGGCATAGAGAGGACTAGGGGGGCATAGAGAGGACAAGGGGGGCATAGAGAGGACAAGGGGGCATAGAGAGGACAAGAGGCATAGAGAGGATGGGGGGCATAGAGAGGACAATGGGGGCATAGAGAGGACTAGGGGGACATAGAGGGGACAAGAGGCATAGAGAGGACGGGGGGCATAGAGAGGACAAGGGGGGCATAGAGAGGACAAGGGGGGCATAGAGAGGACAAGGGGGCATAGAGAGGACTAGGGGGCATAGAGAGGACAAGGGGGGCATAGAGAGGACAAGGGGGCATAGAGAGGACAAGAGACATAGAGAGGACGGGGGGCATAGAGAGGACAAGGGGGGGCATAGAGAGGACTAGGGGGACATAGAGAGGACAAGGGGGGCATAGAGAGGACAAGGGGGCATAGAGAGGACAAGGGGGCATAGAGAGGACTAGGGGGGCATAGAGAGGACTAGGGGGACATAGAGAGGACAAGGGGGGCATAGAGAGGACAAGGGGGCATAGAGAGGACAAGAGACATAGAGAGGACAAGGGGGGCATAGAGAGGACAAGGGGGGCAAAGAGAGGACAAGGGGGGCAAAGAGAGGACAAGGGGGGCATAGAGAGGACAAGGGGGGGTGGGCTCAATGGAGTCCATAAAGTTATAAAAAGGCCCGGATATAAAGTGGTATTTAGGGTATAAATCCGTCGGGTTACCAACTGTAGTAGCATTCGATCGATTCTGCCGCCCCTGCCGGTGGTTGGTATGTGGTCAAGAGCGATAAAGTTTGGGTCACGGCGGTGTCCATTTTCCTCTTTAGGATCGGCAGGACGTGGTCCCTTATTGGCTTGAAGAACGGGCGCTTCGCCTTCCCTACGTAAAAACATCCACAGTTTTAAAAGTGTGACATGTTAGGTATCTATATAATTGGCGTAACTTCATCTTTCATATTTTAGAAAAAAATTGGGGTATATTTAGTGTTTTTTTTCTTTTTTTTATTTATTAACTACTTCAGCCCCGGACCATTTTGGCTGGTTAAAGACCAGGCCCCTTTTTGCGATTCGGCACTGCGTCGCTTTAACTGACAATTGCGCGGCCGTGCGACGTGGCTCCCAAACAAAATCCACGTCCTTTTTCCCCCCACAAATAGAGATTTCTTTTGGTGGTATTTGATCACCTCTGCGTTTTTTTTTTTTGCGCTATAAACAAAATAAAGCGACAATTTTGAAAAAAAAACAATATTTTTAACTTTTTGCTATAATAAATATCCCCCAAAAATACATAAAAACATTTTTTCCCTCAGGTTAGTTCCGATACGTATTCTTCTACATATTGTTGATAAATAAAAGTCGCAATAAGCGTTTATTGATTGGTTTGCGCAAAAGTTATAATGTCTACAAAATAGGGGATAGTTTTACGCCATTTTTATTATAAATTTTTTGTACTAGTAATGGCGGCGATCAGCGATTTTTATCGTGACTGCGACATTATGGCGGACACATCGGACACTTTGACACCATTTTGGGACCAGTGTAATTTTTACAGCGATCAGTGCTATAAAAATGCACCGATTACTGTGAAAATTACACTAGCAGTAAAGGGGTTAACCTGTAGGGGGCGCTGAAGGGGTTAAGTGTGTCCTAATGAGTAATTCTAACTGAAGAGGGGCGTGGCTTGGCGTGTGATGTCACTGATCGTCGTTCCCTATGACAGGGAAAAGACGATCAGTGACAGTGTCACTAGGAAGAACAGGGAAAGATTTGTTTACACTTACCTCTCCCCGTTCTTCAGCTCTGTGACCCGATCGGCACCGGCGGCGATCGGGTCCGCGGGTCCCACAGGCGCGGTCACGGAGCTTCTGACCTGGTCGTGAGCGTGCCGCCAGTGGCACGCGCGCGACTCACAGACAGGTTGCGCGGCGGTCCTTAAGTGGTTAAAGTGTATTTGAAAAAATAAATAAAAAATTGCATTAAAAAAGCCTCCGCACAAATACCGTGTGACATAAAAAATTGCAATGATTGCCATTTTATTCTCTAGGGTCTCTGCTAAAATATATATATAATGTTTAGGGGTTATAATAAAATTTCTAGCAAATACTGATTTAAATTTGTAAAGAAAAATTGCCAGAAAAGATCAGGAAGTCGTTACGGCGCGATATTCGCATCATTCGCATGTTTTAGGTCCTTGTCCGCCTTTCTGTATATCCAGCTGATTTGGCGCCACCTGGTGGTTTGTTTTATTTTTGTCTAACAGAGAAGAATTTGACCTCAAATTTGCTTTGAATCTCGGAGCTAAAAAAGTCAGGAGCCGGTTTTTATTTTTAACTCACAAAAGAAGATGTAAGATGTTCCCGAAGGTGAACTTATCCTTTAACCCTTTCACAGACAGACCACATGTTTAAAAAATAATAATTTTAGGCTTGAAGATGACATAAAATGCCCAAAACATGATATATTTTCTGAAAGCAGACACCCTACAGAATAAAATAGTGGTAGTTCCACTTTTTTTTGTCACACGATATTACCTCAAGGGTCCAGAAAATACAAAAATTTGGTTAAAAACACATTAAAGTTGATTTTAGGGGGCACAAAAATGCAATCAATAAATGTTTTTGGAAACAAAACCCGAGGTTGCACCGAGTAAATAGACACCCAACATGTCAAACCTTAAATTTGTGTGTATCCCTGAAATGGCGACAAACTTTAGTACCTTATATTTTCCTTAAGGGGCTTTTAAAGTGCCACCTATCGACCCTTCCTGGAAGGATTGGCCTCAGGGGGGTGCGAAAAATAAAATTTTCCCCATGACCCCCACAACCACCGGCCGCGGTTGTGGGGATGAGGCCCTTGTCCCCATCAATATAGGGACAAGGTGCTTTGAGATGGGGGGACATAGCCCCCCTTTCCCCAAAGCACCCACCCCCCATGTATAGGGTATGTGGCCTGGAATGGTTCAGGAGGGGGGCGCTCGCTCACCCCCCCTTCCTGACCTGCCAGGCTGCATGCTCAGGTAAGGGTCTGGTATGGATATTGAGGGGGACCCCACGCCATTTTTTTTTTACTCAGCTGTCAGTGGGGAAGCTCATTGACAGCTGATGACTCATCAGGGCTTTCTGGCCCCGCTCCTTATACAACGAGCTTATACTGCACCCTGATTGGGCAAAGCTTTGGGAAAAGGGAGGTCAGCCTGTGCCATGTTATACCAGATATGTTTATCAACCCGTACCTGAAGGTCCATAATCAGAAGGTCCATGCATTGAAAGTCCGTAATCGGAAGGTCCATGCATTGAAGGTCTATAATCAGAAGGTCCATGCATTGAAGGTCCATGCATTGAAGGTCTATAATCAGAAGGTCCATGCATTGAAGGTCCATAATCAGAAGGTCAATACATTGAAGGTCCATAATCGGAAGGTCCATACATTGAAGGTCCATAATCGGAAGGTCCATGCATTGAAGGTTCATAATCAGAAGGTCCATGCATTGAAGGTCCATAATCAGAAGGTCCATGCATTGAAGGTCTATAATCAGAAGGTCCATGCATTGAAGGTCTATAATCAGAAGGTCCATACATTGAAGGTCCATAATCAGAAGGTCAATACATTGAAGGACCATAATCGGTCCATACATTGAAGGTCTATAATCAGAAGGTCCATGCATTGAAGGTCTATAATCAGAAAGTCCATGCATTGAAGGTCCATAATCAGAAGGTCAATACATTGAAGGTCCATAATCGGAAGGTCCATACATTGAAGGTCTATAATCGGAAGGTCCATGCATTGAAGGTCTATAATCGGAAGGTCAATACATTGAAGGTCCATAATCAGAAGGTCAATACATTGAAGGTCCATAATCGGAAGGTCCATACATTAAAGGTCTATAATCGGAAGGTCCATGCATTGAAGGTCCATAATCAGAAGGTCAATACATTGAAGGTCCATAATCGGAAGGTCCATAATCAGAAGGTCCATGCATTGAAGGTCCATAATCAGAAGGTCCATACATTGAAGGTCCATAATCGGAAGGTCCATACATTGAAGGTCCATAATCGGAAGGTCCATGCATTGAAGGTCCATAATCGGAAGGTCCATGCATTGAAGGTCTATAATCAGAAGGTCCATGCATTGAAGGTCCATAATTGGAAGGTCCATAATCGGAAGGTCCATGCATTGAAGGTCCATAATCGGAAGGTCCATACATTGAAGGTCCATAATCGGAAGGTCCATGCATTGAAGGTCCGTAATCAGAAGGTCCATGCATTGAAGGTCTATAATCAGAAGGTCCATGCATTGAAGGTCCATAATTGGAAGGTCCATGCATTGAAGGTCTATAATCAGAAGGTCCATGCATTGAAGGTCCATAATCAGAAGGTCAATACATTGAAGGTCCATAATCGGTCCATACATTGAAGGTCTATAATCGGAAGGTCCATGCATTGAAGGTCTATAATCGGAAGGTCCATGCATTGAAGGTCCATAATCGGAAGGTCCATAATCAGAAGGTCCATGCATTGAAGGTCCATAATCGGAAGGTCCATACATTGAAGGTCCATAATCGGAAGGTCCATGCATTGAAGGTCTATAATCGGAAGGTCCATGCATTGAAGGTCCATAATTGGAAGGTCCATTCATTGAAGGTCTATAATCAGAAGGTCCATGCATTGAAGGTCCATAATCAGAAGGTCAATACATTGAAGGTCCATAATCGGTCCATACATTGAAGGTCTATAATCGGAAGGTCCATGCATTGAAGGTCTATAATCGGAAGGTCCATGCATTGAAGGTCCATAATCGGAAGGTCCATAATCAGAAGGTCCATGCATTGAAGGTCCATAATCGGAAGGTCCATACATTGAAGGTCCATAATCGGAAGGTCCATGCATTGAAGGTCTATAATCGGAAGGTCCATGCATTGAAGGTCCATAATCGGAAGGTCCATGCATTAAAGGTCTATAATCAGAAGGTCCATGCATTGAAGGTCTATAATCAGAAGGTCCATGCATTGAAGGTCCATAATTGGAAGGTCCATGCATTGAAGGTCCATAATCGGAAGGTCCATACATTGAAGGTCCATAATCGGAAGGTCCATACATTGAAGCTCTATAATCGGAAGGTCCATGCATTGAAGGTCCATAATCGGAAGGTCCATGCATTGAAGGTCTATAATCAGAAGGTCCATGCATTGAAGGTCTGTAATCAGAAGGTCCATGCATTGAAGGTCCATAATCAGAAGGTCCATGCATTGAAGGTCTATAATCAGAAGGTCCATGCATTGAAGGTCTATAATCAGAAGGTCCATGCATTGAAGGTCCATAATCAGAAGGTCCATGCATTGAAGGTCCATAATCAGAAGGTCCATGCATTGAAGGTCTATAATCAGAAGGTCCATGCATTGAAGGTCTATAATCAGAAGGTCCATGCATTGAAGGTCCATAATCGGAAGGTCCATGCATTGAAGGTCTATAATCAGAAGGTCCATGCATTGAAGGTCTATAATCAGAAGGTCCATGCATTGAAGGTCCATAATTGGAAGGTCCATGCATTGAAGGTCCATAATCGGAAGGTCCATACATTGAAGGTCCATAATCGGAAGGTCCATACATTGAAGGTCTATAATTGGAAGGTCCATGCATTGAAGGTCCATAATCGGAAGGTCCATGCATTGAAGGTCTATAATCGGAAGGTCCATACATTGAAGGTCCATAATTGGAAGGTCCATGCATTGAAGGTCCATAATCGGAAGGTCCATACATTGAAGGTCCATAATCGGAAGGTCCATACATTGAAGGTCTTTAATCGGAAGGTCCATGCATTGAAGGTCTATAATCGGAAGGTCCATGCATTGAAGGTCCATAATCGGAAGGTCCATGCATTGAAGGTCTATAATCAGAAGGTCCATGCATTGAAGGTCTATAATCAGAAGGTCCATGCATTGAAGGTCCATAATTGGAAGGTCCATGCATTCCTATGGATCGGTTGGTATAAATGGACTTGTGTCTGTATACACTCGCCTACCTCGGGGTCCAATCCGATCTGCTAAAATAAAAACATGGAGAAGTGCGCCCTCTTCCATTTGGGTGGAGTGAATCGGAGGCTGTGGGGTATAAACTGATAGTCTGTGTACTCCCGACCACTCATAGAGCAGAGCTCTGTCCATGTCATCCGCCCGCTCTGCTCCGATCGGCGGGGGATCCGTCAGCTGATTATAATCCAAACTGCCCCGCCTAGGTTATGGTTGCAATGGCCCTGTGAAAAGTGATTCGCACTGGATCACTTTTCACATTATGTTGCCTCCTCACCACCTGTTTTAAACATCTAAAACCCTGCACCATCGCACCAAAACTGCATGTGTTGCACGTGGTCACAGGGCAATCACAGGCCCCTTCCTTGTATTGGTTAAATTCAACATCAAATGTGACAGGGGATCATTTTTGTTGTGTATACCCCCAACACAGCTCTGCCTGCCCCCCCCCCACCCACCACACTAAATAAGGCTTTAGGGTTGGGTGGTCAGAGGGCAGTGAAAACAAGCAACTAAGCCGTGTTTTTACCACCCACCTGGACAAGGAGATGCAGCTGCTCAGGACTTGGGATGGGCTCATGCATTTTCGGGATCGTAGTCCCAACCCACCTGAGCAATCCTGCCAGGAAGCCGGCACTGCACGCCGCCAATCATGAGCAGCTGTGGGCCGGGAAATGCCTCACTGCCTATGATTGGTGATGTGCAGTGACAGTTTCCTGGCGGGATTACTCAGGTGGGTTGGGACTACAATCCTGAACAAACATGAGGCCATCCCTACTCAGGACTGTACACAAGCCATGGCCCAATACTGTGCTTCAAAAAATAGATGGAACCCGTCCATGCCAGTGGTGTAAAATAATGTGTGGAAAAATGTGGGGGGGGGGGGCACCCGAGGGAAGGGGGGGCCACTGTGCCCTGCCACACATTACACACAAGAAGTAATCCGTCATATTTTATCAACAGCATCGGATCAGCTGCTGCTTTAAAGGATAAGTTCATCTTTTGGAACATGCATTAATGACAGGAATAGTACCACTGGATTGGCGCAGGGCAAATGTGGTGCCTATATTTAAAAAGGGAATTAAGTGTTTACCAAGTAACTATAGACCTGTTAGTTTAACTTCTATAGTTGGGAAGATACTGGAGAGATTAATAAAAGACACATAGATGAGTTCTTGCTGGAAAAAAACTATTTAAGCAACAGACAGCATGGATTCATGAAAGACAGAAGTTGTCAAACAAACCTGATTTATTTTTATGAAGAGGTAAGTAAGACCTTGGACAGAGGGGTGGCGATGGACGTGGTATACTTGGACAGAGGGGTGGCAGTGGACGTGGTATACTTGGACAGAGGGGTGGCTGTGGACGTGGTATACTTGGACAGAGGGGTGGCGGTGGATGTGGTATACTTGGACAGAGGGGTGGCTGTGGACGTGGTATACTTGGATTTTGCAAAAGCGTTTGATACAGTTCCCCACACACGGCACATGTGTAAGGTAAAGTCTACAGGATTGGAAATATCAGTTTGTAAATGGATAGAAAACTGGCTAAAAGACAGAATTCAGAGAGTAGTGGTTAATGATTCTTACTCTGAATGGTCCAAGGTTATCAGTGGTGTACCCCAAGGTTCAGTGCTGGGACCCTTACTTTTTAATATGTTTATAAATGATATTGGGTCTGAGATCAAAAGTAACATTTCTGTCTTTGCAGATGACACCAAGCTATGCAGTGGAATAACGTCCTTACAGGATGTCGCCAATTTACAAGCCGACCTCAATGCTCTGTCTAATTGGGCGACTATGTGGCAGATGAGGTTTAATGTTGATAAATGTAAAGTTATGCACTTGGGGGCTAATAATATGAATGCATCATACATACTAGGGGGAGTACAACTGGGGGGATCCATAGTGGAGAAGGATCTGGGGGTTTTGGTAGATCATAAGCTCAATAATGGCATGCAATGCCAAGCTGCGGTTTCCAAAGCGAGCAAGGTCCTTTCTTGTATTAAGAGAGGTATGGTCTCCAGAGAGAGAGATATCATTTTGCCCCTGTTCAAATCATTAGTAAGACCTCATCTGGAATATGCAGTTCAGTTTTGGGCCCCAGTTCTCAAAAAGGATATCGGGGAACTGGAGAAAGTGCAGAGAAGGGCAACCAAACTGATAAGAGGCATGGAGGAGCTCAGCTATGAGGAAAGATTAGAGGAACTGAATTTATTCTCTCTTGAGAAGAGGAGATTAAGGGGGGATATGATCAACATGTACAAATACATAAGGGGTCCATATAGTGAACTTGGTGTTGAGTTATTCACTTTACGGTCAACACAGAGGACAAGGGGGCACTCTTTGCGTCTAGAGGAAAAGAGATTTCACCTTCAAATACGGAAAGGTTTTTTCACAGTAAGAGCTGTGAAAATGTGGAATGGACTCCCTGCAGAGGTGGTTCTGGCCAGATCAGTAGATTGCTATAAGAAAGGCCTGGATTCTTTCTTAAATGTACAGAATATAACTGGGTACTGACATTTATAGGTAAAGTTGATCCAGGGAATATCCGATTGCCTCTCGGGGGATCAGGAAGGAATTTTTTCCCCTGCTGTAGCAAATTGGATCTCATGCTCTGCTGGGTTTTTTTTTGCCTTCCTCTGGATCAACTGTGGGTATAGAATTGGGTATATGGGATTGTACGATATATGTTTATTTTATTATTTTTTTTTTTTTTACGGTTGAACTGGATGGACTTGTGTCTTTTTTCAACCTGACTAACTATGTAACTATGTAACTATGCAGCTGCAGTCCCCCCCAGTGACAGCGGGAAGGCGTGTTTTCCTGGCACCCGCTGTCACTGTTTGAAAATAACTTGGCCGAGTGGGTGGAGTTCTGTGAATGGGAGACTACAAGTCGTGGCAGTCTTTGCAGCTGATGGCTTGTAGTTTCAATGAACTACCACAGTGCTGTTGATGGCGCTGTTGAGTGCTGAAGTAGTTCATTGATTCTTCCTTTCAGATTGTATCTGTCTGTCTGTATGAGGTACCAGCAGACAGATACACGGGCAGGCGAATTGGGTGATAATTGGTGAATACAGGCATACTGAACCACCCTCCCCTCCCCCCATCCTTGACATTTGCAGATGTCCCTCCCTCTGCTGCTACAAGGAATAAAAAACAACAAGGGTAGCCCATGGGACTTTGAGTGAGGTGGTCATAAAGGTCCAAACAGGTGACGTGCTGCGATTGCTATAATCATGATCATGGATTTCTACACCTAGACATGAATACTCCTCACACTACTATGGGAGTGACTTACTTAGATACCTCCATTATTTATGTTTCAGCTGCCATGACACATGCAGCCAGCAAGGCTTACCAAGGGACACTCTTTCCTTCTCATCACCCTTCCATTCACCATGCCTGCCCTCTGCCTGGCCCCGGTCGGCTGTTGTTTGGTCCCGGAGTACTGCCCGCCGCCGCCATTGGGGATCAGTCCTGGGAAACAATTTCCCCTCTCTATTCTCCACCCCCTGACCCACCCTCTCTCCCCTTCTCTCCCTCTTCCACCTCTCCCCCGCTCTCTCCTCCTCCCCCTGACCCACCCTCTCTCTCCTTCCCTCCCTCTTCCCCCTCTCCCCCCTCTCTCTCCACCTCCCCCGACCCACCCTCTCTCCCCTTCCCCCTCTCTCACCTCCTCCCCCTGACCCACCCTCTCTCTTCTCCCCTCCCTCTTCCCCCTCTCCTCCTCCCCCTGACCCACCCTCTCTCTTCTCCCCTCCCTCTTCCCCCTCTCTCTCCTCCTCCCCCTAACCCACCCTCTCTCTCCTTCCCTCCCTCTTCCCCTCTCCCCCCTCTCTCTCCACCTCCCCCGACCCACCCTCTCTCCCCTTCCCCATCTCTCTCCTCCTCCCCCTGACCCACCCTCTCTCTTCTCCCCTCCCTCTTCCCCTCTCTCTCCTCCTCCCCCTGACCCACCCTCTCTCTTCTTCCCTCCCTCTTCCCCCTCTCTCTCCTCCTCCCCCTGACCCACCCTCTCTCTCCTTCCCTCCCTCTTCCCCCTCTCCCCCCTCTCTCTCCACCTCCCCCTGACCCACCCTCTCTCTCCTTCCCTCCCTCTTCCCCCTCTCCCCCCTCTCTCTCCACCTCCCCCGAACCACCCTCTCTCCCCTTCCCCATCTCTCTCCTCCTCCCCCTGACCCACCCTCTCTCTTCCCCCTCTCTCTCCTCCTCCCCCTAACCCACCCTCTCTCTCCTTCCCTCCCTCTTCCCCTCTCCCTCCCCTCTCTCTCCACCTCCCCTGACCCACCCTCTCTCCCCTTCCCCATCTCTCTCCTCCTCCCCCTGACCCACCCTCTCTCTTCTCCCCTCCCTCTTCCCCCTCTCTCTCCTCCTCCCCCTGACCCACCCTCTCTCTTCTCCCCTCCCTCTTCCCCCTCTCTCTCCTCCTCCCCCTGACCCACCCTCTCTCTTCTTCCCTCCCTCTTCCCCCTCTCTCTCCTCCTCCCCCTAACCCACCCTCTCTCTCCTTCCCTCCCTCTTCCCCCTCTCCCCCCTCTCTCTCCACCTCCCCCGACCCACCCTCTCTCCCCTTCCCCATCTCTCTCCTCCTCCCCCTGACCCACCCTCTCTCTTCTCCCCTCCCTCTTGCCCCTCTCTCTCCTCCTCCCCCTGACCCACCCTCTCTCTTCTTCCCTCCCTCCTCCCCCTCTCTCTCCTCCTCCCCCTAACCCACCCTCTCTCTCCTTCCCTCCCTCTTCCCCTCTCCCCCCCTCTCTCTCCTCCTCCCCCGACCCACCCTCTCTCCCCTTCCCCATCTCTCTCCTCCTCCCCCTGACCCACCCTCTCTTCTCCCCTCCCTCTTCCCCCTCTCTCTCCTCCTCCCCCTGACCCACCCTCTCTCTTCTTCCCTCCCTCTTCCCCCTCTCTCTCCTCCTCCCCCTAACCCACCCACTCTCTTCTTCCCTCCCTCTTCCCCTCTCCCCCCCTCTCTCTCCACCTCCCCCGACCCACCCTCTCTCCCCTTCCCCATCTCTCTCCTCCTCCCCCTGACCCACCCTCTCTCTTCTTCCCTCCCTCTTCCCCCTCTCTCTCCTCCTCCCCCTAACCCACCCTCTCTCTCCTTCCCTCCCTCTTCCCCCTCTCCCCCCCCTCTCTCTCCACCTCCCCCGACCCACTCTCTCTCCCCTTCCCCATCTCTCTCCTCCTCCCCCTGACCCACCCTCTCTCTTCTACCCTCCCTCTTCCCCCTCTCTCTCCTCCTCCCCCTGACCCACCCTCTCTCTTCTTCCCTCCCTCTTCCCCCTCTCTCCTCCTCCCCCTAACCCACCCACTCTCTCCTTCCCTCCCTCTTCCCCCTCTCTCTCCTCCTCCCCCTAACCCACCCTCTCTCTCCTTCCCTCCCTCTTCTCCCTTTGCATGGTTTTATCACCCCAACCACACCCGTAATAGAATACTAAATGAGAAAAAAACAGAGATGCAGAGTCCTTTGGAAAGAGTTACCACTGGAAGTGACCTCTCTCTCTCCCTCTCTCTCTCTCTCTCCTCCTTCCTCTGACCCACCCTCTCTCTCTCTCCTTCCCTCCCTTTTCCCCTCTCCCCCCTCTGTCTCCTCCTCCCCCTGACCCACCCTCTCTCTTCTTCCCTCCCTCTTCCCCATTTCTCTCCTCTTTCCCTTGACCCACCCTCGCTCTTCTTCCCTCCCTCTTCCCCCTCTCACCCCTCTCTCTTTTCCTCCCCCTGACCCACCCTCTCTCCCCTTCTCTCTCTCTTCCACCTCTCCCCCCGCTCTCTCCTCCTCCCCCTGACCAACCCTCTCTCTCCTTCCCCCCTCTTCCCCTTCTCCCCCTCTCTCTCTCCACCTCTCCCAGACCCACCCTCTCTCCCCTTCCCCCTCTCTCTCCTCCTCCCCCTGTTCCACCCTCTCTCTTCTTCCCTCCCTCTTCCCCCTCTCTCTCCTCCTCCCCCTGACCCACCCTCTCTCTCCTTCCCTCCCTCTTCTCCCTTTGCATGGTTTTATCACCCCCAACCTCCCCCTGACCCACCCTATATCCCCTTCTCTCTCTCTTTCACCTCTCCCCCGCTCTGTCCTCCTCCCCCTGACCCACCCTCTCTCTCCTTCCCCCCTCTTCCCCTTCTCCCCCCTCTCTCCTCCACCTCCCCTGACCCACCCTCTCTCCCCTTCCCCCTCTTTCTCCTCCTCCCCCTGTTCCACCCTCTCTCTTCTTCCCTCCCTCTTCCCCCTCTCTCTCCTCCTCCCCCTGACCCACCCTCTCTTCTTCCCTCCCTTTTCCCCCTCTCTCCCCTCCTCCCCCCTGACCCACCCTCTCTCTCCTTTCCTCCCTCTTCCCCCTCTCTCTCCTCCTCCCCCTGACCCACCCTCTCTCCTTCCCTCTCTCTTCCCGCTCTCTCTCCTCCTCCCCCTGACCCACCCTCTCTCTTCTTCCCTCCCTCATCCCCCGCTCTCTCCTCCTCCCCCGACCCACCCTCTCTCTCCTTCCCTCCCTCTTCCCCCTCTCCCCCCTCTCTCTCCACCTCCCCCGACCCACCCTCTCTCCCCTTCCCCCTCTTCCCCCCTCTCTCTCCTCCTCCCCCTGACCCACCCTCTCTCTTCTTCCCCCTCTCTCTCCTCCTCCCCCTGACCCACACTCTCTCTTCTTCCCTCCCTCTTCCCCCTCTCTCTCCTCCTCCCCCTGACCCACCCACTCTCTCCTTCCCTCCCTCTTCTCCCTTTGCATGGTTTTACCAACCCCAACCACACCCGTAATAGAATACTAAATGAGAAAAAAACAGAGATGCAGAGTCCTTTGGAAAGAGTTACCACTGGAAGTGACCTCTCTCTCTCTATCTCCTTCCTCTGACCCACCCTCACCCTCTCTCCTTCCCTCCCTTTTCCCCTCTCCCCCCTCTGTCTCCTCCTCCCCCTGACCCACCCTCTCTCTTCTTCCCTCCCTCTTCCTTATTTCTCTCCTCTTTCCCTTGACCCACCCTCGCTCTTCTTCCCTCCCTCTTCCCCCTCTCACCCCTCTCTCTTTTCCTCCCCCTGACCCACCCTCTCTCCCCTTCTCTCTCTCTTCCACCTCTCCCCCCGCTCACTCCTCCTCCCCCTGACCCACCCTCTCTCTCCTTCCCCCCTCTTCCCCTTCTCCCCCCTCTCTCTCTCCACCTCCCCCTGACCCACCCTCTCTCCCCTTCCCCCTCTCTCTCCTCCTCCCCCTGTTCCACCCTCTCTCTTCTTCCCTCCCTCTTCCCCCTCTCTCTCCTCCTCCCCCTTACCCACCCACTCTCTCCTTCCCTCCCTCTTCTCACTTTGCATGGTTTTATCACCCCCAACCTCCCCCTGACCCACCCTCTCTCCCCTTCTCTCTCTCTTCCACCTCTCCCCCCGCTCTGTCCTCCTCCCCCTGACCCACCCTCTCTCTCCTTCCCCCCTCTTCCCCTTCTCCCCCCCTCTCTCTCCACCTCCCCCTGACCCACCCTCTCTCCCCTTCCCCCTCTCTCTCCTCCTCCCCCTGTTCCACCCTCTCTCTTCTTCCCTCCCTCTTCCCCCGCTCTCCTCCTCCCCCTGACCCACCCTCTCTCTCCTTCCCTCCCTCTTCCCCCTCTCTTCTTCCCTCCCTCTTCCCCCTCTCTCCCCTTCTCCCCCCTGACCCACCCTCTCTCTCCTTCCTTCCCTCTCTCTCCTCCTCCCCCTGACCCACCCTCTCTCCCCTTCCCTCCCTCTTCCCCCTCTCTCTCCTCCTTCCCATGACCCACCCTCTCTCTCCTTCCCTCCCTCTTCCCCCTCTCTTTCCTCCTCCCCCCGGACCCACCCTCTCTCTCCTTCCCAACCTCTTCCCCCTCTCTCTCCTCCTCCCCTGACCTACCCTCTCTCTCCTTTCCTCCCTCTTCCCCCTCTCCCCCTTTCCCTCCTCCTCCCCCTGACCCACCCTCTCCCTCCTTCCCTCCCTCTTCCCCCTCTCTCCTCCTCCCCCTGACCCACCCTCTCCCTCCTTCCCTCCCTCTTCCCCCTCTCTCTCCTCCTCCCCCTGACCCACCCTCTCTCTCCTTCCCTCCCTCTTCCCCCTCTCTCTCCTCCTCCCCCTGACCCACCCTCTCTCTCCTTCCCTCCCTCTTCCCCCTCTCTCTCCTCCTCCCCCTGACCCACCCTCTCTCTCCTTCCCTCCCTCTTCTCCTTCCCTCCCTCTTCCCCCTCTCTCCCCTCCTCCCCCTGGCCCACTCTCTCTCTCCTTCCCTCCCTCTTCCCCCTCTCTCTCCTCCTCCCTCTGACCACCCTCTCTCTTCTCCCCTCCCTCTTCCTCCTCTCTCTCCTCCTCCCCCTTACCCACCCTCTCTCTTCTTCCCTCCCTCTTCCCCCTCTCTCTCCTCCTCCCCCTGACCCACCCACTCTCTCCTTCCCTCCCTCTTCTCCCTTTGCATGGTTTTATTACCCCCAACCACACCCGTAATAGAATACTAAATGAGGAAAAAACATTGATGCAGAGTCCTTTGGAAAGAGTTACCACTGGAAGTGACCTCTCTCTCTCCTCCTTCCTCTGACCCACCCTCTCTCCCCTTCCCTCCCTTTTTCCCCTCTCCCCCTCTGTCTCCTCCTCCCCCTGACCCACCCTCTCTCTTCTTCCCTCCCTCTTCCCCATTTCTCTCCACCTTCCCTTGACTCACCCTCTCTCTTCTTCCCTTCCTCTTCCCCCTCTCACCCCTCTCTCTTGTCCTCCCCCTGACCCACCCTCTCTCCCCTTCTCTCCCTCTTCCACCTCTCCGCCGCTATCTCCTCCTCCCCCTGACCCACCCTCTCTCTCCTTCCCTCCCTCTTCCCCCTCTCTCTCCACCTCCCCCGACTCCCCCTCTCTCCCCTTCCCCCTCTTCCCCCTCTCTCTCCTCCTCCCCCTGACCCACCCTCTCTCTTCTCCCCTCCCTCTTCCCCCTCTCTCTCCTCCTCCCCCTGACCCACCCTCTCTCTTCTTCCCTCCCTCTTCCCCCTCTCTCTCCTCCTTCCCCTGACCCACCCACTCTCTCCTTCCCTCGCTCTTCTCCCTTTGCATGGTTTTATCACCCCCAACCACACCCGTAATAGAAAACTAAATGAGAAAAGAGATGCAGAGTCCTTTGGAAAGAGTTACCACTGGAAGTGACCCCTCTCTCTTGTCCTCCCCCTGACCCACCCTCTCTCCCCTTCTCTCTCTCTTCCACCTCTCCCCCCGCTCTCTCCTCCTCCCCCTGACCCACCCTCTCTCTCCTTCCCTCCCTCTTCCCCCTCTCCCCCTCTCTCTCCCCACCTTCCCCTGACCCACCCTCTCTCCCCTTCCCCCTCTCTCTCCCCCTCCCCCTGATCCAGCCTCTCTCTTCTTTCCTCCCTCTTCCCCCTCTCTCTCCTCCTCCCCCTGACCCACCCTCTCCCCTTCCCTCCCTCTTCCCCCTCTCTCTCCTCCTCCCCCTGACCCACCCTCTCTCTTCTTCCCTCCCTCATCCCCCTCTCTCTTCTCCACCCCCTGACCCACCCTCTCTCCCCTTCTCTCCCTCTTCCACCTCTCCCCCGCCCTCTCCTCCTCCCCCTGACCCACCCTCTCTCTCCTTCCCTCCCTCTTCCCCCTCTCCCCCCTCTCTCTCCACCTCCCCCGACTCCCCTTCTCTCCCCTTTCCCCTCTTCCCCCTCTCTCTCCTCCTCCCCCTGACCCACCCTCTCTCTTCTCCCCTCCCTCTTCCCCCTCTCTCTCCTCCTTCCCCTGACCCACCCACTCTCTCCTTCCCTCGCTCTTCTCCCTTTGCATGGTTTTATCACCCCCAACCACACCCGTAATAGAATACTAAATGAGAAAAAACAGAGATGCAGAGTCCTTTGGAAAGAGTTACCACTGGAAGTGACCTCTCTCTCCCTCTCTCTCTCTCTCTCCTCCTTCCTCTGACCCACCCTCTCTCTCTCTCCTTCCCTCCCTTTTCCCCTCTCCCCCCTCTGTCTCCTCCTCCCCCTGACCCACCCCTTTCTTCTTCCCTCCCTCTTCCCCCCTCTCCCCTTCTCCCCCTGACCCACCCTCTCTCTCCTTCCTTCCCTCTTCCCCCTCTCTCTCCTCCTCCCCCTGACCCACCCTCTTTCTCCTTTCCTCCCTCTTCCCCCTCTCTCTCCTCCTCCCCCTGACCCACCCTCTTTCTCCTTTCCTCCCTCTTCCCCCTCTCTCTCCTCCTCCCCCTGACCCACCCTCTCTCCCCTTCCCTCCCTCTTCCCCCTCTCTCTCCTCCTTCCCATGACCCACCCTCTCTCTCCTTCCCTCCCTCTTCCCCCTCTCTTTCCTCCTCCCCCGGACCCACCCTCTCTCTCCTTCCCAACCTCTTCCCCCTCTCTCTCCTCCTCCCCTGACCTACCCTCTCTCTCCTTTCCTGCCTCTTCCCCCTCCCCCCTTTCTCTCCTCCTCCCCCTGACCCACTCTCTCCCTCCTTCCCTCCCTCTTCCCCCTCTCTCCTCCTCCCCCTGACCCACCCTCTCCCTCCTTCCCTCCCTCTTCCCCCTCTCTCTCCCCCTCCCCCTGACCCACCCTCTCTCTCCTCCTCCCCCTGACCCACCCTCTCTCTCCTTCCCTCCCTCTTCCCCCTCTCTCTCCTCCTCCCCCTGACCCACCCTCTCTCTCCTTCCCTCCCTCTTCCCCTCTCTCTCCTCCTCCCCCTGACCCACCCTCTCTCTCCTTCCCTCCCTCTTCTTCTTCCCTCCCTCTTCCCCCTCTCTCTCCTCCTCCCCCTGACCCACCCTCTCTCTTCTCCCCTCCCTCTTCCCCCTCTCTCTCCTCCTCCCCCTGACCCCCCCCCCTCTCTCTTCTTCCCTCCCTCTTCCCCCTCTCTCTCCTCCTCCCCCTGACCCACCCACTCTCTCCTTCCCTCCCTCTTCTCCCTTTGCATGGTTTTATCACCCCCAACCACACCCGTAATAGAATACTAAATGAGAAAAAAACATTGATGCAGAGTCCTTTGGAAAGAGTTACCACTGGAAGTGACCTCTCTCTCTCCTCCTTCCTCTGACCCACCCTCTCTCCCCTTCCCTCCCTTTTTCCCCTTTCCCTCTCTGTCTCCTCCTCCCCCTGACCCACCCTCTCTCTTCTTCCCTCCCTCTTCCCCATTTCTCTCCACCTTCCCTTGACCCACCCTCGCTCTTCTTCCCTCCCTCTTCCCCCTCTCACCCCTCTCTCTTGTCCTCCCCCTGACCCACCCTCTCTCCCCTTCTCTCTCTCTTCCACCTCTCCCCCCGCTCTCTCCTCCTCCCCCTGACCCACCCTCCATCTCCTTCCCTCCCTCTTCCCCCTCTCCCCCTCTCTCCCTCCACCTTCCCCTGACCCACCCTCTCTCCCCTTCCCCCTCTCTCTCCTCCTCCCCCTGATCCACCCTCTCTCTTCTTTCCTCCCTCTCCCCCCTCTCTCCTCCTCCCCCTGACCCACCCTCTCTCCTTCCCTCCCTCTTCCCCCTCTCTCTCCTCCTCCCCTGACCCACCCTCTCTCTTCTTCCCTCCCTCATCCCCCTCTCTCTTCTCCACCCCCTGACCCACCCTCTCTCCCCTTCTCTCCCTCTTTCACCTCTCCCCCGCTCTCTCCTCCTCCCCCTGACCCACCCTCTCTCTCCTTCCCTCCCTCTTCCCCCTCTCCCCTCTCTCTCTCCACCTCCCCCGACCCACCCTCTCTCCCCTTCCCCCTCTCTCTCCCCTTCCCCCTCTTCCCCCTCTCTCTTCTCCCCTCCCTCGTCCCCGTCTCTCTCCTCCTCCCCCTGACCCACCCTCTCTCTTCTTCCCTCCCTCTTCCCCCTCTCTCTCCTCCTCCCCCTGACCCACCCACTCTCTCCTTCACTCCACTCCCTCTTCTCCCTTTGCATGGTTTTATCACCTTTGGAAAGAGTTACCACTGGAAGTGACCTCTCTCTCTCTTTCTCTCTCCTCCTTCCTCTGACCCACCCTCTCTCTCTCTCCTTCCCTCCCTTTTCCCCTCTCCCCCCTCTGTCTCCTCCTCCCCCTGACCCACCCTCTCTCTTCTTTCCTCCCTCTTCCCCATTTCTCTCCTCTTTCCCTTGACCAACCCTCGCTCTTCTTCCCTCCCTCTTCCCCCTCTCACCCCTCTCTCTTTTCCTCCCCCTGACCCACCCTCTCTCCCCTTCTCTCTCTCTTCCACCTCTCCCCCCGCTCTCTCCTCCTCCCCCTGACCCACCCTCTCTCTCCTTCCCCCCTCTCTCCCTCCACCTCCCCCTGACCCACCCTCTCTCCCCTCCCCCCTCTCTCTCCTCCTCCCCCTGTTCCACCCTCTCTCTTCTTTCCTCCCTCTTCCCCCTCTCTCTCCTCCTCCCCCTGACCCACCCTCTCTCTCCTTCCCTCCCTCTTCCCCCTCTCTCTCCTCCTCCCCCTGACCCACCCCTCTCTTCTTCCCTCCCTCTTCCCCCTCTCTCCCCTCTTCCCCCCTGACCCACCCTCTCTATCCTTCCCTCCCTCTTCCCCCTCCCTCTCCTCCTCCCCCTGACCCACCCTCTCTATCCTACCCTCCCTCTTCCCCCTCTCTCTCCTCCTCCCCCTGACCCACCCTCTTTCTCCTTCCTTTCCTCTTCCCCCTCTCTGCGTTTATCTGGTGGCTACTCATCTTCTGTGACCAGGCAGGACTTGGTGTCCACATTGGAAGGTTTAGAGAACAAGCTTGTGGGTGTGTTCTCCTTTACACAAGGAGGAAAGAAAGGTGGACAGTCCCTTTCTCCTGACGCCCCTCCGGTGTTAGAGCCGGAATGGGTGGAAGTGGAGGAAGAGGTGGAGGAGCCCAAGGAGGGTCAGGTACAGGACTCCACTTCTGAGGATCTTCAGGGCCAGACTGTGTCGCAGATCTATAGAGGGTACTTTGGCGGACATGGTGCATCCTGTTTTGGATTTGCCTCTGGCGGATTCTACAGCTCCAGAGTGTCCCCCGCTGGGGAGGCCCTGTCATTTCCAGCACACCCCAACTAATGCCCCGTACACACGATCGGATTTTCCGTTGGGAAAACCTTGGATGGTTTTTCCGACAGAATTCCGCTCAAGCTTGTCTTGCATACACACGGTCACACAAAAGTTCTCTGAACTTTCGACCATCAAGAATGCGGTGTCGTACAACACTACGACGAGCCGAGAAAATGAAGTTCAATGCTTTCGAGCATGCGTCGAATTGTTTCCGAGCATGCATCGGAATTTCGCGCGACGGAATTCCTACAGACGATCGGAATTTCTGATCGGAATTTTTTCCGTCTGAAAAATTGAGAGCCTGTTCTCAATCTTTTGCTGGCGGAAATTCCGACAGCAAAAGTTCGATGGAGCATACACACGGTTGGAATTTTCATCCAAAAGCTCACATCAGACTTTTGCTGGCGGAATTTCCAACCGTGAGGCTTCACCTCCTATTTCCCTTACTACAAATGCCAGCCCCTTTTTATTATGATCAACAAACTAATTTTGAGTTCATTTTCCAGTTTTTATAGTAAATAGGATTATAATAATAGACGTTCCCCATGGAGGTTACAATAGGGAGACATCTAGTGGTCAAAGGAAAAAAATTACATGATCCTCAAAAAATAATTCACCAAAAGCCATGTAGACCCCGATGTAGCTCACATCCTATGACTTCTTACATCCAAAAAGAAGTGCTGAGCGACATCTAGTGGTAAAAAAATATAACTATGAAAATTCCAGTGCCTTGAAAAAGTATTCATACCCCTTGAAATTTCCCACATTTTCTCATGTTAAGCCTCGTACACACGACCGAGTTTCTCGTCGTAAAAAACACGTCGTTTTTTTCGATGAGATTCTTCTTAACCTTGTCGATTTTCTCGTCAAGCTTTCCATGCGTACACACTGACATTTCCCAATTTCCTCGTTGTTCTCCGCGGTCACGTCCAGCACGTACGACGGCACTATAAAGGGGAAGATCTTTTTTCTTGGCGCCACCCCTTGGGCTGCTTTTGCTGATCTCGTGTTACCGCGTGTGAAGTAAAAGTTTGGGAAGAGACGATTCGCGCTTTTCAGTCTTCGTACTTTTCAGATCGTTTTCTGCGGTTCAGTTTGAGCTTGTGGGTTCGTATCTTGACTTTCAGGGCGTCTAGGCAGGTCGTATCTGTTTTACAGTGCGTTCTTGCCTGTTCGTTTCTGAATTTCAGTTCGTTATTCATAGGCCTTGCTGTTCTAAAGTGCGTTCTGTTCTGATAAGACGACCGTTTCCTAGCCATGTCGCGGGTACGTTCTCGTCGTCGAGTTCGTGCTGTGCGTGCGCTTGGTGTTGGTCTGCTTGTTTTGGACCAAGACCAGTCCATGAACGAGGTGAGGAGGAGTTCATGGACCAAGAATTGGTTGCTCCAGCGGGACCAATTCTGCCACATGCCTCTGCTGCGGGAGATCGTCGAGAATAATCCTGAGGACTACAGGAATTTTCTGAGGATGTCTGACCCAGTTTTTCAGGAACTGTTGGCTTTGGTGTCCCCCTATATTACCAGGAAGGACACCGTTATGCGGGAAGCCATCAGTGCTGAGCAGAGGCTCATCGCCACGTTGCGTTACCTGGCGACAGGGAGAAGTCTTCAGGACTTGAAGTTCACCACAGGCATCTCCCCCCAGGCTCTGGGCCTCATAATCCCAGACACCTGTTCTGCTATTATACAAGTCCTGCAGGAGGACTATATTAGGGTAAGTTTTCTCCCTTCACATCACATTTTATGTATTACATGTATGCTAATGTATTGTATTTCTTTCATCCTTTCCTAATTACCATGATTGTAATATGCTGAGAATGTCCCCTTTGTCCCCATGCATGCTGGAAGTTTTTAAATGCCCCTTTTTTATCCTCCCTAAATATTTCCCCTCACTAACTTTTCCAGCAGGGGCGCCTGTTGCTCCAAATGTTTGGGGGTCCCACCCCAATTTAGGAAATAAACTTCCTCCTTTTTTGCTCAGGTGCCTATTAAACACCCCCAGTTGTCCCCTCCAATGCAGCCATTTTGTCCCCTCCAATGCAGCCATTTTGTTCCCTCCAATGCAGCCAGTTTCCCCCCAGCCCTGCACTTACCTTCTTGTGGTCAGCGCCATCCTTCTTCTGTCCTTGATGTCTTCTCCTTCCCTTGATGTTGCATCAGCCAATCATGTTACCATTAAACAGACTTGGTGAACATGACTGGCAGAGCAGCCTGTCAGTGTTTACCCAAGGAATGCCCCCCCCTGCGTCCCCTATTTAACTTTTCTGCAGCCAATTACATCCCTCAGGCTGTAATGTGCAAGACAATTTTCCTTCCTGTTTCTGATATGCAATTTTAAGCCCCTAAATGCCGCAGTTCTTCATATGTCGGTCGCTTAACAGGGGGCCATCCACCTGAATAGTGGGCGGCATAGACAATACATAGGTTAATGCAAGGCATGAACCTATGTATTGTTCTGAGTGACGGGCACAGGAGAGAGGGGGCAGTGCTCCAGCGCCCACTCTGGATGCACCGCCACTGCAATGCTATCCTGTGTCCAAACACATCTCCCCCCCCCCCTCCCCATTATAATTTATTAATGGACCATCATAGGGGGTGATGAATATGATACATGAGCCTTCCATTATACTTATTTAAAACACCTTAATAAACGTAGACTTTGCTTGATGTTGGCCTCTAATGTATTTTCTTAGAATATACTTGTAATGTTTGATTTGTGTATTCTAATATTATTTCATCTTGTTTGACTCCACAGCTTCCTTCCACGCCACAGGAATGGCAGACTGTGGCATCGGAGTTTGCCACGCGGTGGGACTTCCCCAACTGCGGTGGTGCCATAGACGGGAAGCACGTCCGCATCGTGCCGCCACCCCGTTCTGGGTCCTACTACTACAACTACAAGGGGTTTCATAGCATTGTGCTGATGGCAGTGGTGTCAGCACGGTATGAATTCCTCTATGTTGATGTAGGGAAGAATGGCCGGATGTCCGATGGAGGATCTTTCATCCAGACGGAGTTTGCCCTCCGTCTCCAGAGTGACGACCTTGCATTGCCACCGGATGCAGGGAATATTGAAGGACTCCCCTTTGTTTTCTTGGCTGATGAAGCCTTCGGACTCGGACGGCATCTTATGAGGCCATTTCCACAGAGGACCCTGACCCCAGAGAAGAGTGTGTTCAATTACCGGCTGGCCAGGGGCCGAAGAGTTGTCGAAAATGCCTTTGGCATAATGGCCAGCCGGTTCCGCCTTTTTATGACTTCAATACACTTGGCGGACTACAAAATAAACTATGTCGTATTATGCTGCTGTGTGCTACACAATTTTCTTTGCCGCAAATCTAATTCCTATATGGCCTCAGTTTTGCCAGAGGCTGGACTTTCCCCTGCAAATCCCCTGCCGGGCCTGGAATCTGCCCGTGCTGGCTTGCCCTCCCAAAATGCCCGTGAGGTTCGGGACAAATACATGGACTATTTCACGGGTAGGGGGGCAATTCCTATGCCAGGCTATGTCTAAAGATTGTTGTCTAACGATCCAAATAAAAATCTTGTTTAAACTTCTAACTTTTGTTGGTTTCCTGTCTCCTAGTTTGTCTTTGTGCATTTGTAGTGCCAAGTGTATTTTCCTTTAGTAAATACCAACCATTTCACTATGTAACCTTAAAAAAATAACCAAATAAGGTTAGAGCGTATTAGAAAAAGAAGCTGCACGTTGTTTGTGTTCAAATCTTTTACTATGTGCAAATTCACACACTTTTTTTTTTTTTTTTTACATTTTTTGTTTGCCTGGCCACAAACCGGCAATTGTTTTCTTAGGAAAATACAAAAACAACAGTTGCATTCCAAATATTACAAAATTGGATACCTCGGAGCAATCTGAGACATTCACTTACACAAACTATATGTCTCTATGTGCCCGTCCTAATATGGGGTCCTGCCACCCCTTGCCCAGCCAAAAATTGAATATGCACACAATTGGGATAATTTTCCTATAAGGATTTTAGACTCCTGATCCCTATTGTCAACATGTGCTATCTGCCATCAGGGGTGATCAATGGACGTGTTTTGGGGGTGCAACCCCTTCCTCAGTTCACCTACTTTAGATACGAGGAAGGGGTTGCACCCCCAAAAGACGTACATGGATATCCCCTGATGGCAGGTGGCACATGTTGACACACTGTGTGCAGATGCAATTTTTGGCTGGTTTGATTGTCAAAAAGATTTTTAAAAGTTGAAGAATAAACATGAGAAAAAGGGGGTTGGGATGCCTTATTGAATTCTCCCCAAAACATCGAGAATGTCTTTAAATGTTTGATCCATCACATGTATTCTTTCTTTAATTTTGTCCAGTTCCGTGCTACATTCCATCACTTGCTGGATGAGGTGGAGGGCACTGTCAGCAGAGAAACCTGTACTATCCTTCACCCCAACATTCACATCCCCTAAAAACAAAATAAAAAGGTATTATAACTCTGCAGACCTACCTCTCTTACCTGAAGCTGTGGTGACAGATACTGACCTGTTGTGGTGACCAGTTCCACAACGTCATCCACCTCTCCTTCCTGCACTTCTCCTTCCTCCACCTCTCCTTCCTGCACTTCTCCTTCCTCCACCTCAACTTCCTGCACTTCTCCTTCCTCCACCTCAACTTCCTGCACATCCTTCGGTTGAGGGTCTTTGGGAGTTTGGGGTTGTTGTGAAGCTGTGGGGTTCCTGTGCTCCCTGGAGTGTTCTCCTCCCAGTCTTCTCTCCCCTATGAGAATCAAACAAAAGGTCTATTTATCACACAGAAATTCTCTATGTAAAAAAAAAAACAGGCTAAATTGCTTGGAAGTGGGGTACAAGTGTGTGTTTGGGCGGAAGTTAAAGATGAATGCATTATTTCTGACCAATAATATGTTTAGTATTCACCTTTGTCTGTCATTTTTTAGACATGTAGGCAACACAAAAATTCTCTGATGCACCTGTGTGGGACACCCAAAAAAGGCGGGTCTGGTGGCCCACACTATAGTGCTCCAAAGTACAGATGTGGAAGCAGCTGCTGAGTGTCGTCTCCTTTACACTGATAAAAGTTTGCATTTCATTCTCTTTACAAACACATCATCTAGCCTAAAACTTTGTGCCCCAAATTTCCCCAAAAATGGCAGATGTCTAATTACTTTTGTGGCTGTAAAATAATCCAAAACCGCGGATAGTGGCCGAACGAAGTGTCGGTAACGTAACGAACTATTACTGTGCCCAACCAAGTTCAAAATATAACATTTTGGAAGGGAGTCCAATAAGAAAAAAAAAATAAACCAGCAACATGTCAGTTTAGAAAAGGATTAATAGCATAAAAGTGTACATTTTACTTACTTTTAGCGAGCATTCTCTTTATGCTCCTTAACTGCTCTGGCTCCCTCAGTTTGAGGTCTGACCACCTCTTTCTGAGCTGCTCATTTGAACGTTTCACCCCGAAATTCGTCTTCAGACTCTTCACGACTTTAGTGAGGATTTTGGCCTTCCTTCTATTTGGTTTGCTATACGGCCCATGCTTGGCATCATAATCAGCCTTGACCAAGATGTCCACCATCTCCGCCATCTCCGCCAAAGACATATTCGATGCCTTGAATCTCCTCCTTGATCGTGACGTGTCCTCGGTCTCCGGGCTTGTCTCCTCGCTAGTTGCGGAATTATCAGACACCTGCTGTAAATCCGCCATATCTGTCTGCGCGCCGAAAGAGAAGGGGCGGGGAAAAGATGTTAGTTAGAACGTCATGGGCGGGCGACGTGTGCGGAGCGACGTGTTCGAATTTTGACGCATGCGTGGTGTGTATATAGCAAACACACATGTGACTATAGTACGTTCGGTGTGCGGAGAGAGGAGTTCAAGTGACGGACGTGCGAACGAAGGTATGTGATTTTGTGAGACTTGTAAGAATTGTTGGCCTATACTGTCTTGAGATTGGTGGAGGATATATATGGTGACTAGGATGTTAAGGAGGTTAGACTGTTTTCCTCACATTAGTTATATATTATTTCTTAAACTTGCAGATACAATATGAATGTCTTTATTAGCGACAAAGAGTTCCTGGCGGAATTTATTGACCGGGTAAGGGAGCTGCCGGCTCTGTGGGAGACGAAAAACCCCATCCATAAAAAAAAAGGGGTGAGAAAAGCAGCGCTGGAGAAGCTGCTCCCATTTGTGCATACCAAGGTGCCCACAGCCACAGCAAAACAAGTGGACACTAAAATTGGGAGCTTGAGAGGTACCTACAGGACTGAACGCTCTAAGGTGCTGGCTTCTCAGAGGTCAGGAGCAGCAGCAGATGATGTTTATGTCCCGATTTTGTGGTACTACAGCAGGATGTCCTTCCTGGATGACCACATTGAGCCAAGGCCATCACTCTCCACTCTTCCCCCCAGACTTCCCTGCAGCCAACCTGAGCCTTCTCTGGAGCAAGAGGAGGCAGCCATCCTGGATGATCCTGATTTGTCCATCTGGAGCCAGGTATAGTATTAACTGAAAATGTAGTGGGATAAAATTAATGTTTGACAAATATGTCAAGAAGAGAAACATACAATATTTTGGGTTCCACAAGTGAAATCAAGATCTGTAGACATTATTCTGCACTTAATTGGGTGCTAAATAGTCAATCTGATGTAGTTGTAAATTAGAAAAAATGATTTCTGGATTTACATTCTAATTGCTTCAATCATGTTTATAAAGTTTGATGCAAAGATTAAAACAACATATTAAACTATGTCCCTTTTTCATACACAGGATGAAATCAGCCAGGAGGAGGGTCTGGAAACTGTCAGTCAGGAGGAGGAAGGGCCCAGTGGCAGCCAGGAGGAGGAAGGGCCCAGTGGCAGCCAGGAGGTGGCAGGGCCCAGTGGCAGCCAGGAGGTGGCAGGGCCCAGTGGCAGGCAGGAGGTGGCAGGGCAAAGGAGAAGCACCAGATCCCAGGTGCCTCCCATCCGGCTTCCCAAAAGAGGCAGGAGGGACAGGACCACCAGTGAGGCAGCAATGGCCCTTATTAAAGAGGCCCATGCCACCTTCAAAGAGCCCACATCCCCTGAAGAGGCCATTGCCGGCCTAGTGGAGGCAAAGTTCAAGGTGATGAGCATGGAGCAACGCCTCCTATGTGTGCCCCTGCTCATCACCTTGCTCAACAAGGGGGTAATGGAAAAAATTACCCCCAATACCGCCATTTGTGAGGTGGCACAACTGTCCCAACCTCAACCTCCACCTCCCCCTTCTTCTTCTGCCCCACCCCCTTCTCCTCCACCTCCACCTTGTTCTTCTGCCCCACCCCCTTCTCCTCCACCTCCACCTTGTTCTTCTGCCCCAACCCCTTCTCCTCCACCTCCACCTTGTTCTTCTGCGCCACCCCCTTCTCCTCCACCTCCTCCTCCTCCTGACAGGAGTACCTCTCCAGTGGCCCAGCCTCCAGCCAAACGAAGAAGGAAGGCTGCAGGGAAGGCTTCAGGGAAGGTTGTAGGGAAGGTTGCCGGGAAGACGAGGAAGTGATGGCCTTGCTTCATTGTGGTCGGACAGAAGGCAGCCTGCTGTAGTACCACACACTTGGGACATATATCTCACCTGCTGCTGTTCCTGACCTCTGGGAGGCCAGCATCAGATTGTGTTCAGAAATGTTGGCCTTCTCAAGCTCCCAATTTTAGTGTCCACACAGGGTTGCTGTGTGCTCTGGGGTCCCTGGGATGCACAAATGGCAGCAGCTTCTCCAGCGCTGCCTTCTCTTTATTTAATTTATAAACATGAATAAATGTGATTTTTGTTTAAGTTCATACTTGACTATGTGTATTTGTAAAAATGTAAAATCTAGCTTTGGAGTAAGCAGATACATTTGACTGACAAAAAAAGGGACAGATAACAACCCCCCAAAAAAATAACTAAATCGTGTTTCCCAAAAAAGTGTGTAAATTTAAATCATATATATTAAAAGATTCAATGGGAGATCACTACCAAAACATTGCGAAATTACAATTAACATCAGTTAGAAAAATATCTAATTTTTTAAATATTCCTAAAAACTTGCACGATATAATACACATAAATCTTCTTAAGAGCAGCAAGAAAAATGTTAAAAATAGATAGTCATAACTCTGTGTGAATATCAGCAGCAAAAGAAGGTCATTTGTTTGGATTAATGTAACATTCTAACGAAGATTTCAAGGCAGAACATTTAAACGATGCAAAAATTTTGAGCGTGACGAATGTGCTCTCTCCATTATGAAGGCTTGTTTTACCAGAAGATGCGCTCCCGTCTCATAGTTGCTTCTGAGCATGCGCGCTTTTGGAAGAGTCGTAAAAGCATACACACGAACCATTTTCTCGTCACAAAACAGGCCGACGAGAAACGCGACGAGGAAATCTGGAATCCTGACGAGAAAATAGAGAGCAGGTTCTCTATTTTCTCGTCGAGATTCACGGCAATTTTCTCATCGTAAAACCATACACACGAACGTTTTTCTAGACAAAAAAGCTCTCGCGGCACTTTTCTTGACTGTTTTGGACGAGAAACTCGGTCGTGTGTACGAGGCTATACAACCAAAAAACGTAAATGTATTTTATTGGGATTTTATGTGATAGACCAACAGAAAGTGTCACATAATTGTGAAGTGGAAGGAAAATGATAAATGATACAAATAAATCTGTGAAAAGTGGGGGGGAGGGGCATTTGTATGGCGCCCCCCGGAGTCAATACTTTGTAGAACCCCCTTTCTCTACAAGTCTTTTTGGGGGTGTCTCTACCAGCTTTGCCCATCTAGAGAGGGACATTTCTGCCCATTCTTCTTTGTAAAATATCTCAAGTTCTGTCAGATTGGATGGAGAGCGTCTGTGATCAGCAATTTTCAAGTCTTGCCACAGATTCTCAATGGGATTTAGGTCTGGACTGTGACTGGGCCATTCTAACACATGAATATGCTTTGATCTAAACCATTCCATTGTAGCTCTGGCTGTACTTTAGGATCGTTGTCCTGCTGGAAGGTGAACCTCCCCCCGGTCTCAAGTCTTTCGCAGACTCTTAAAGTGGTTGTAAACCCTCCTAATTTTTTTTTTTAACTAGCTGTAAGAGAAAGGCATAATGAGCTAGTATGACTAGCATAATAGCTCATTATGCATCACTTACCTTAGATCGGGGCCCCCAAAGCCGTCCTCGTCTCCCTCTTCAGCCGCATCCATCGCTGTGGCGATAGCCGGAAGGTTACTTCCGGGTATCACCGCTGCAGCCAATCACAGCGCCAATCACATGCGTGCGTGAGCTGTCGAATTCGGCTACGTCGTCGAATGTTGCGACCTAACCAAATTTGTGAATGGGGTTAACCCCATGCGCATGCGCGTGACGTCAGCGTCGCCGCATTTAAATGCAAATATCTCCTTAACCGTGTAGGTTTAGGAGATATTTCATGCACCTACAGGTAAGCTCTAATCTAGGCTCACCTGTAGGTCTGTGTTTATAAAGTGGGTTTACAACCACTTTAAGCCGTGTACACACGATAGGTTTAACCGATGAAAACAGTCCGATGGACTTTTTTCATCGGACAAACCGATCGTGTGTGGGACCCATCTGTATTTTTTCCATCTGTGTTTAAAAATAGAACATGTTTTAAATTTATCCGATGGTGAAAAAACCGATAGCAAATTACTATTGTCTGTGGGGAACTCCATCGGATAAAAAAACCCACGCATGCTCAGAATCAAGTCGACGCATGCTCAGAAGCATTGAACTTCATTTTTCTCGGTTTATCGGAGTGTTTTACCCCACCGCGTTTTTAACGGTCGGTTTTTTGACTGATGGTGTGTAGGCAAAACTGATGAAAGTCAGCTTCATCGGATTTCCGATGGAAAAATCCATTGGTTAAGAAACCATAGGAAATCCGATCGTGTGTACAGGGCTTAACATGTAAAGTCGCGCTTGTTTCCCGTGTTTAGAACTGTCCCTGCACAAAATGAAATTTCTAAAAGGAAAAAAAGTCATTTAAAACTGCTTGCGGCTATAATGTATTGTCGGGTCCCGGCAATACAGATAAAAATCATTGAAAAAAAATTACATGGGTATCTGGTATGAATATTAAGGGGAACCCCGAACCAAAATGTAAAAAAAAATTGTGTGGGGGTCACCCCAAATTCCATGCAAGGCCCTTCAGGTCTGGTATTGATATTAAGGGGAACCCTGCACCAATTTTTCTTTTAAAAATGCCATAGGGGTCTCCCTTAAAATCCATACCAGACCCTTATCCGAGCACGCAACCTGGCAGGCCACATGAAAAGAGGGGGGACAAGAGAGCGCCCCCCTCCTGAACCGTACCAGGCCACATGCCCTCAACATGGGGGGATGCTTTGGGGTCCATGTTGATGGGGACTCCTGTGTTTTTTTACAATTTTTGACACTTTTTTGTGAAATAGTAGGGGTACAATATACCCCGTTACCAATTCACATAGGGGGGGCGGAATCTGGGGGTCCTCTTTGTTAAAGGGGGCTTCCAGATTCTGATAAGCCCCCCGCCCTCAGACCCCCACAACCACCGGGCAAGGGTTGTGGGGATGAGGCCCTTTCCCCGGTTCAGGAGGAGGGTGCTCTCTCATTCCCCCTCTTTTCCTGCGGCCTGCCAGGTTGCGTGCTCGGATAAGGGTCTGGTATGGATTTTTGGGGGGACCCCCATGCCCTTTTTTTTATTTTGGCGTGGGGTTCCCCTTAAAATCCATACCAGACCTGGATTTTGAGGGGGACCCCTACGCCATTTCTTTTTAAAATTTGGTGCAGACCTGAAGGGCCTGGTATGGAATTTGGGGGAAACCCCCACACAATTTTTTTAAAATTTTGGTTCGGGGTTCCCCTTAATATTCATACCAGACCCAAGGGGCCTGGTAATGGACTGGGGGGGGGGGGACCCATGCCGTTTTTTTCAATTACTTTTATCTGTAGTGACGGTACCCGACAATTCATTAATAGCCACGATCAGTTTTAAATGACTTTTTTTCCTTTAGAAATGTCATTTTGTGCAGGGACAGTTCTAAACACGGGAAAAATGCGCCACATTACAGGCATACTATAGACACCCCCCAGGTATGAAATATAAAGGAATATTTCATTTTTATTGTTTCACTTTAATCATTATTAAAATCACTGCTTCCATCAGCTGTCGGGTGCTGCCGCTGCCACTGTGGGTAAGGGTACCCGGCAGTGTAGCCTTTCGGCTTCACGCTGAGAATCCTACTGCACATGCGTGAGGCTCAGCTCCTATCTCCTACTGGCCCGGTGGCTGGGGGAATAGCAGGGAGGAGGAGGGAGACCCAGCCGGGACGTCAATATCTGCGGCTGAGGCTCCTGGAAGTGGGAAAGGATACCTGTCAAAGAGAGGTATCCTGTCCCCCCTCCCCCCAAAAAGTGCCAATTGTAGCACCGGAGGGGGGAGGAATCCGATGAGTGGAAGTTCCACTTTAGGGTGGAACTCCGATTTAAGTTGGCTCATTAAGGCCTCTACAAAAACTCCCAGCATGCAAAGGGAGTTGCTTCATCCTAGAACCAGTTTTGTGCCTGTTTAGACTAGGAAGCGTGATACCTGTGTGCGGCGAGACAACGCCTGTGCGGCGAGACAACGTCTGTGTGGTGAGACAACGCCCATGGGGCGAGACAACGCCCATGGGGCGAGACAACGCCTGTGCGGCGAGACGCCTGTGTGGTGAGACAACGCCTGTGTTGTGAGACAACGCCTGTGCGGCGAGACGCCTGTGTGGTGAGACAACGCCTGTGTGGTGAGACAACGCCTGTGAGGTGAGACAACGCCTGTGAGGTGAGACAACGCCTGTGCGGTGAGACAACGCCTGTGCGGTGGGACAACGCCTGTGTGGCGAGACGCCTGTGTTGTGAGACAACGCCTGTGTATCGTGTCCTCCCTTCACCAATCATCTGCCAGGAAACGAGCCTCACACCGTTGCAAGTCCAACACTCCTTTATTTGAACACAGCATGGACTTACTTGCTTTTCCACAAACAAACAGAACAGGAGGTGTGAATGTGTATATAGGCCCAGACACAAGTTCCGATCCTCCACTCTCCTCCAAAGAGTGGGCAATGGTCTCCGCACGAGGGAAATTCACCCTCTGGACGGTCTCCGACAAGAGGCTCACCCGTTACCGGCAGTATGCTGCACCGGGTCTTCAGATGAGGAGCTCTTCCCGGTCCATTACGCCCACCTCGGATTCAGGCGTCCACCTCCGGAGCACCCTAGGATCCTTCCCTCGCGGAACTTAGTGTTGGGCACTGAGCTCCGGACCGCCATCCAAGTACCTCACCTCAGGCTAAAGGTGCCTGAGATGGAACCCGATCTCCGGTGGTCCTTTAGGCCTAGTCCGCCTAGAGGACAAACACGAACTCCGTCCGCAGGCTAAAGGTGCCAGGGACAACGAACCCCGTGACAAAATGGCCGGCCCCCTTTATACCCTCCCCCGGCATGCGTTCCCCACCCCACCACACAGCTGCCGAAGTAGGACAAAAAGGGATTCAACCCAGCAATGATTCGTCCGTCGGCCCAAAGTGACAGCGCCACCCAGTGGACCGCCAGAGGTACACCACTGGTGTCACCGAAAAATTCAAAAGTTTACCCGGGAAAGTAAGTACCCGCTACATATATATACACAGTGGGGCAAAAAAGTATTTAGTCGCCACCAATTGTGCAAGTTCTCCCAGTTAAAAAGACGAGAGATTCCTGTAATTGTCATCATAGGTAAACCTCAACTATGAGAGACAAAATGTGGAAACAAATCCAATCACATTCTCTGATTTGGAAAGAATTTATTTGCAAATTATGGTGGAAAATAAGTATTTGGTCCCCTACAAACAAGCAAGATTTCTGTATCTTCTTCTTTAAGAGGCTCCTCTGTCCTCCACTCATTACCTGTATTAATGGCACCTGTTTGAACTTGTTATCAGTATAAAAGACACCTGTCCACAACCTCAAACAGTCACACTCCAAACTCCACTATGGTGAAGACCAAAGAGCTGGCGAAGGACACCAGAAACAAAATTGTAGACCTGCACCAGGCTGGGAAGACTGAATCTGCAATAGGCAAGCAGCTTGGTGTGAAGAAATCACCTGTGGGAGCAATAATTAGAAAATGGAAGACATACAAGACCACTGATAATCTCCCTCGATCTGGGGCTCCACGCAAGATCTCACCCCGTGGGGTCAAAATGATCACAAGAAAGGTGAGCAAAAATCCCAGAACCACACGGGGACCTAGTGAATGACCTGCAGAGAGCTGGGACCAATGTAACAAAGGCTACCATCAGTAACACACTACGCCGCCAGGGACTCAGATCCTGCAGTGCCAGGCGTGTCCCCCTGCTTAAGCCAGTACATGTCCGGGCCCGTCTGAGGTTTGCTAGAGAGCATTTGGATGATCCAGAAGAGGATTGGGAGAATGTCATATGGTCAGATGAAACCAAAGTAGAACTGTTTGGTAGAAACACAACTCGTCGTGTTTGGAGGAGAGAGAATGCCGAGTTGCAACCAAAGGACACCATACCTACTGTGAAGCATGGGGGTGGCAACATCATGCTTTGGGGCTGTTTCTCTGCAAAGGGAACATGATGACTGATCCGTGTACATGAAAGAATGAATGGGGCCATGTATCCTGAGATTCTGAGTGCAAACCTCCTCCCATCAACAAGGGCATTGAAGATGAAACGTGGCTGGATCTTTCAGCATGACAATGATCCCAAACACACCGCCCGGGCAATGAAGGAGTGGCTTCGTAAGAAGCATTTCAAGGTCCTGTAGTGGCCTAGCCAGTCTCCAGATCTCATCCCCATAGAAAACCTTTTGGAGGGAGTTGAAAGTCCGTGTTGCCCAGCGACAGCCCCAAAACATCACTGCTCTAGAGGGGATCTGCATGGAGGAGGGGCCAACATACCAGCAACAGTGTGTGACAACCTTGTGAAGACTTACAGAAAACGTCTGACCTCTGTCATTGCCAACAAAGGATATATAACAAAGTATTGAGAGGAACTTTTCATATTCACCAAATACTTATTTTCCACCATAATTTGCAAATAAATTCTTTCCAAATCAGAGAATGTGATTGGATTTGTTTCCACATTTTGTCTCTCATAGTTGAGATATACCTATGATGACAATTACAGGCCTCTCTCATCTTTCTAAGTGGGAGAACTTGTACAATTGGTGGCGACTAAATACTTTTTTGCCCCACTGTATATATATATATATATATATATATATATATATATATATATATATATATATATATATACACACAGTGTAGTCACAGCAAAGTGCGCTGTGATTGGCCAAAGCATGCAGGTCAGATGCATGCTTTGGCCAATTAGGAGCCATCAATGTACTGCGATCTCGCAGTGCATTATAGGGCTCTCCGTTGCGATTAAATTTGCTGCGAACACCCCATATGTTCGGTTTGTTTGTGAACAAATGAACACCCCGACGTTTGATTCGAACATCAGGACCATGACTAATCAGCACCACATTCCCTAAACTTCCCTTGCAGAGTTCTCAGTCTATTTGCTTTACTAATCCAACCCCAATATGTCCATGGGGCAACTGATGGCTTTTCCACCAAATTAGTTGTGAGGAGCCGCGTACATTCCTCCTCTCCCAGTGGGAGGGGCTTGTTACATAACTCTGGGGCTGGTTGTCTTCTTTGCATATATTTTAAACCTCTTTGTCTTTGCTCTGGGGGATCTATTGGAACATGGGGGAAGGGGGTTCACAGACCATGTGTGAAAATATCAATCTTTTATCTCCAGTAACATGAACACCGGCCATACCAAGCAAAGGAGATATATTTGTTCCATTCTGTGATGTGTTTGTGTCTTTTATATATATATATGTGTAGCGGGGTCTTTAAATTTAGTTGGGATATACCTGGGTGGTAATATGATCCAGGTGTGTAAATCATGAGAATTTGGACCAATTGTATTTGTGGAGGACTAAGTGCTGCATTATTCTCCTTGGCCTGTGGGTGGCGGGGTACCTGCAGGCGAAAGGTAGAATCACTGCCGCAGTGCTACCCTTTTTGTCCCTTTCCGGAGATGGTACGGCAAGGGCGGGGAACCTGCCGTGGTGTCGAAGGGAGGGGATAAAAGGGGGAGACGCCCTAACCACGAGGTCTTCAGGATCTTCTCTTTGCGCGCCCAGGCACCTTAGGCCTGGGTGCGGGCGGTTCGGAGTTCCGGCCCAGGCGCCCTAGGCCTGACCGGAACGGAGTTGGAGTCCATCCCAGGCACCTTCAGCCTGGGGTGAGGTACTAGATCGGAGGCCTGGGGCCCAGTGACTTTGACTGGGTCCCGCAAGGGTGAAGTGATCCGAGGGTCCCTAAGTTGGATGGGGCCCGTCTCTGAGGTGAGGAGGCCGGGGAGGTTACCCGTCCGGAGAGTCCGGAGCAGCATCAACCCGGTGACGGATGGGCCTCCGGTAACTCCCTTGGAGGGACATCTTCCCCTGATAGGGGCCACAGCGCAGCGAAGGTACTCCTATCCACGTTCTCCTGAGTTGCTGGTAGAGACTCTCAAGTTCTAAGTTCTTTCCGAATCAAGGCTATGATAACCGCTGGTGAAATCACAGGGGTTTAGCGTACAATCAGGATAGTGCCTTGACCTGCTCATCCCACCGTATCAGGCTGTTATAAAGTTTCAACCAGTTGGCTGCTGTAGCACTGTTTATTGTGAATCTTGCAATAAAACAAGAGTTGGACTGTGATCGGTGTGTGGGACTCTGGTTAATGGGAGCGAAGGGAGGTGACAGCACAGCAGGACTGAATCCATAATTAATGCACATTGGCCCGAGGAAAATACTGATTCTGGCCTTCACCTCACCCACAGCTATGGGGAGGACATGGGCCGTAGCGCATCTCACCCTGTCGTGTGACATACCCCTAGACATAAGAGATGGGGTGAGGCCGCTACACGTGGGGGCTCGCGAGTCCGGGATGAAGTGTGTATTGACTTTGAAATTTGGAATGGCTGTGTCTGGACTTTGCTGCCCGGAGGAGTTCCGAGCGGGTCGGCCATGTGATTGGCCAAAGTGCATCCCTGCTCAAAGTCGTGGACATGACCCTAAGACGGGAAAGGCCCATGCAGAGGAGCAAGAAGAGGGAGAAGTCCAGCTGTCAGGGAAATCCGTCCAACGGCGCCAATCAGCGCCCAATGCGCACGCGCGGTGGAATGATGCTTCGGCGCATGCGCGTGCGCGGGACAGCGCTTCTACGTCCTCGGGTGCGCGCGCCGACGCAGCGGCGCGCGCGCATGCGCGGCGGCGCACCAATAGGAATCCAGGCGGGCCTATTTAAAGAGATCCAGTTGCACTGACAAGTTGCTGGTTTGTCAGCTTTCCTGTATACCCAAGACTCTGGAAAATTATCTTGAAAATCTCCTTGTGACCCGGACTGGCTTGACTCCTCTGATCTCTCTCCTGGACCTGACCCTCGGCTTGCTGTACGGACTTCTGCCTTCTCCTGTGTTTGACCCTCGGCCTGTGACTCGGATCTGCTGCCTGTCTACAATCCTTGACCTCCTGCTTGTACCTTTTGGACTTCCGCATTTCCTTTGAACTCCTGCTTGGTTCCCGGAATTCTCTGGACTTGTTGCCTTTTACTGTGCTAGACCCCCAGCCGGGTCTGTTACCTTGCAATTGCAACCCGGACTCAACCTGCACCGGCTTCCATTATCTCCTGCTGTTTGAACTTTATCAATCCGGCTAGTTCCTGCTTGAAGCCTGTTTCTTCAGTCTACTCAGCACTACTGGACCGTCTACAAGTACGCACCACCTGCCGGTAGCCGGTGCCGCTTCTCGCCATCCACTCCCTGTCTCAACTCCAGGGGGTGGAGTGCGTCAAGTCGCAAAGGTGAACCACTCTCGGCATCTCGGCCTCGGTAAGTACATACCCTTACAGTACAAACCAGCCAGATGTCTGAGGCCGACAGGGTGCGTTCACCGTTCGAGACCCTATGTCAGCAAGTCACCGCACTAACCGATGCGGTTCAGAAATTACAAGAGGGTTATGTCCAAATGGATGGCCGCTTTCAGCTACTTACTGGAGCTACAGGACCAGCATCACCAGCTGCTACCGTTGCCAATGTTGCCTCCACGTCTCAAAATCAGGCGAATCCCACCGTAGAAATGGCTACCCCGGAACCCAGGGTCCCCCTGCCTGAGCGATTTTCGGGCGTCCGTAAGAAATATCGGGCTTTCAAAAATGCATGTTCTCTTTACTTCGCCCTTCAACCCAGGACTTTCTCTTCAGAAGTGGTAAAGGTGGGGTTCGTCATCTCCCTTCTAACCGACGAACCTCAGGCCTGGGCCCATGGCCTGATGGAGCAAAGCAGCCCCATACTAGATTCCGTGGACACCTTCTTCGAGAGTATGGCGCAGCTGTATGACGATCCTCAGCGATCAGCTACAGCTGAGTCTGTTCTCCACAGTTTAACCCAGGGGAGAAGGCCGGTGGAGGACTACACGGCAGAATTCCAGAAATGGTCAGCTGACACTGGCTGGAATGAGACGGCCCTTAAATACCAATATCGCCAAGGACTGTCTGAGGCTCTTAAAGACGAGCTGGCCAGGATTGGTGTTCCAACTACTCTGGAAGATTTGATCCAGTCTGTCACTCAGCTTGACAGACGCCTGCGGGAGCGGCGTTCTGAGCGTTTCCAGACTACCCGTCCAAACTGGACTTTGCCCCGATCAGCTCCTGCCTACCCACCCATCCAAGTTCCTACAGCATCTTCTCCTCCCGAGCCTGAACCCATGCAGCTTGGTCTGGTTCGTCCTCCCCTTTCTCCTGAGGAAAAGCAGCGCAGGCGTCAGGCCAATCTGTGTCTTTACTGCGGGGGTACTGGCCATTTCCTTCGGAGCTGCCCAGTGAGACCTAGTAAGTGTACCCTCAAAGACACTTTGAACCACCAAGTTTCTGGCTTACCACAGACTTATGTTGTTCTTTCTATTTCTCTACAGCTACCAACAGGAGCAACCCGCCTACCGGCGATTATTGATTCAGGAGCCTGCAGCTGCTTTCTGGACTCTTCACTTGCTTCCCAACTTCGCTTTCCTCTGCAAACCAAGGACCGTTGTCTTCAGGTTCGTCTGGCGGATGGATCCCTGCCTCGTTCAGGGGTAATTACGCAAGAAACAAAACCCGTCCTTGCTATCACGGATTCAGGCCACCAAGAATACCTTCGATTTGACCTCATCCCATCTCCCATGTTTCCCATCATCCTGGGCCTCCCCTGGTTACAAGCACATGAGCCTCATATAAACTGGGCCAAAAGGGAAGTTAACTTCACTTCTTCGTATTGTTCCCAACACTGTCTTCCCGCACTTCCAACTGTCTGTGCTACTTTAACCCCTCAACCGGATAACCTACCACATGTTCCATCAGCATACCTAGAATTCCAGGACGTCTTCGACAAACAGCAGGCCGACCGCCTACCTCCACATCGTCCCTACGATTGTCCCATTGACCTTCTGCCTGGCTCCAAAATTCCATTCGGCCGCATCTTTCCCTTGTCCGAATCTGAGTTGAAGGCCCTCAAGTCTTACATTGAGGAAAATCTGGAAAAGAAATTCATTCGCCCCTCTTCTTCCCCAGCCGGTGCCGGAATCTTTTTTGTTGAAAAGAAAGACGGGACTCTGAGGCCCTGCATCGACTATAGGGAATTAAATAAAATTACTATTAAAAATAGATACCCGCTTCCTCTAATCCCGGAGTTGTTCCAACGATTCCGATCAGCTCGGATCTTCTCTAAACTGGACCTTCGAGGGGCCTACAACCTTATCCGGATCAGGGCTGGAGACGAATGGAAGACGGCTTTTAGATCTAGGTTCGGTCATTTTGAATACTTGGTCATGCCATTCGGGCTTTGCAACGCCCCAGCTACCTTCCAGCACCTGGTCAATGACATTTTCCGTGAACACTTGGACGACTTCCTAGTAGTCTACTTAGACGATATTCTTATTTTTTCGTCCTCCCTTGAACTGCACCGAATCCATGTCATCAAGGTCCTCACTATTCTCCGAGAACATAGACTTTACCTCAAGGCCGAGAAATGTGACTTTGAGAAAACCACTGTGCAATTTTTGGGATTTATTATTTCTACCAATGGGGTCGCAATGGACCCGCAGAAAGTCAAAGCTATCCAGGAATGGCCAGCCCCAACAGACAAGAAAGGGGTACAACGGTTTATAGGTTTCGCCAACTTCTACAGGAGGTTCATTGTGGGGTTCTCCTCTATTGTGGCACCTATAACCCAACTGACACGCCAGGGCTACCGCTTTCACTGGTCACCGGAAGCTCAGGATGCCTTCGATAAACTAAAAAACGCGTTCACATCGGCACCTGTATTGAAGCATCCAGACCCGCTACTGCCGTTTACTCTGGAAGTAGATGCTTCAGAGTCAGCCACTGGGGCCATCCTCTCTCAAAGGCAGGGCCCTAAATCCCTTCTTCATCCAGTAGCCTTTGCCTCTCGTAAACTAACTTCTCCAGAACGTAATTACGACGTCGGAGACCGGGAACTATTAGCTATCAAATTCGCCCTGGAAGAATGGCGATACCTTCTGGAGGGAGCCCCTCACCCTGTCATGATATTCACGGATCATAAGAATCTAGAATATCTGAGAACAGCAAAACGTCTTCGACCCAGACAAGCCCGATGGGCCCTCTTCTTCACCAGGTTTAACTTTCATATCTCTTATAGGCCCGGTTCTAAGAACATGAAGGCGGATGCACTCTCTAGGATGTTTCCCGAGACCCCTCAAGCAGAGGAACCAAGTACCATCCTATCAGCACAAAACTTTCTGCTCATCCCACAGGCTGATCTACTAACCTCCATAAAAGCCGCCTCTAAGCATTGTCCTGACCAAGTAACCTCTTCCCTAGAGAAGCACAATGACTTGCTCTGGTCCCAAGGTAAAGTCTTCGTCCCTCTGGAAACAAGGCAACTGATTCTGAAAACTTTCCACGACCACAAACTAGCTGGTCATTTTGGAACCAAAAAAACCATGGAACTAATCTCTCGCTCCTTCTGGTGGCCGGGTTGGAGACAAGATTGCAAGTCCTATGTTGCCTCCTGTACCCGTTGCCAACGGTATAAGGGACCCAAAACCAAGAGTTGGGGTCTACTTAAACCTTTGCCTATCCCTGAACGTCCGTGGGCAGATGTGTCCATGGACTTCATTGTAGATCTACCGCCCTCTGGAGGTTTTACCACGATTCTGGTCGTAATTGACCGCCTCTCCAAAATGGCACACTTCGTGCCCATGATCGGTACCCCCTCTGCTGCAGATACAGCCAAAGCCTTCTTTCAGGAGATAATCAGGCTCCATGGGGTGCCTAAGAGCATCACCTCGGACAGAGGCGTTCAATTCACGTCGAAATTCTGGAAGGAACTTTGCAAATCTTTAGAAGTCAAGATTTGCCTATCATCGGCATATCACCCCCAGAGCAACGGACAGACAGAGAGAACCAATCAAACCCTAGAACAATATCTCCGTTGTTTTTGCTCAGCCTCACAAGACGATTGGTCCTCCCTATTATCCTACGCTGAATTTGCATATAACAACTCGGTGCATTCAGCCACCAGTCAAACTCCTTTTTGGGCCAACTTTGGCTTCCATCCTTCCTTCCTCCCTGATGACATTCCGGAGAGCTCTGTTCCTGCTGTTCAAGATCGGATAGCCTTTGTTCAATCTAATTTTCTGAGACTCCAGGAAATGATGAAAAACGCCCAGGAGTCTTACAAGAGACACTATGACAAGCGTAGGAAGGAAAATCCAGTCTTCAAAGTTGGGGAGGAAGTATGGCTCTCCGCCACCAACCTCAAATTGCCGATCCCTTCACGGAAATTGGGACCAAGATTTATAGGCCCTTTTAAAATCAAGCGAGTAATCAACCCTGTGGCCTTTGAATTGGCACTGCCCGACTCCTACAGGATACACCCGGTCTTCCACACGTCTCTGTTGAAACCAGTAGTCTCCAGCTCCTTCCCGGGAAGGGATGAGCCACCTCCTCCACCTGTGGAGGTTGATGGTGAAGATGAGTACGTGGTGGAATCTATCTTGGGCTGCAGGAAAAGAGGCAGGCAGTTGCAGTATTTAATCAAATGGAAGGGGTATCCCCCAGAGGACAACTCTTGGGAACCATCTAGGAACCTACATGCTCCCCGCCTAATTAGAGTCTTTCACCAGGAACATCCCGAGTTGATGTCTAGTCTGGGCGTCCGGAGTCCGCCCCTAGGAGGGGGGCACTGTCAGGGAAATCCGTCCAACGGCGCCAATCAGCGCCCAATGCGCACGCGCGGTGGAATGATGCTTCGGCGCATGCGCGTGCGCGGGACGGCGCTTCTACGTCCTCGGGTGCGCGCGCCGACGCAGCGGCGCGCGCGCATGCGCGGCGGCGCACCAATAGGAATCCAGGCGGGCCTATTTAAAGAGATCCAGTTGCACTGACAAGTTGCTGGTTTGTCAGCTTTCCTGTATACCCAAGACTCTGGAAAATTATCTTGAAAATCTCCTTGTGACCTGGACTGGCTTGACTCCTCTGACCTCTCTCCTGGACCTGACCCTCGGCTTGCTGTACGGACTTCTGCCTTCTCCTGTGTTTGACCCTCGGCCTGTGACTCGGATCTGCTGCCTGTCTACAATCCTTGACCTCCTGCTTGTACCTTTTGGACTTCCGCATTTCCTTTGAACTCCTGCTTGGTTCCCGGAATTCTCTGGACTTGTTGCCTTTTACTGTGCTAGACCCCCAGCCGGGTCTGTTACCTTGCAATTGCAACCCGGACTCAACCTGCACCGGCTTCCATTATCTCCTGCTGTTTGAACTTTATCAATCCGGCTAGTTCCTGCTTGAAGCCTGTTTCTTCAGTCTACTCAGCACTACTGGACCGTCTACAAGTACGCACCACCTGCCGGTAGCCGGTGCCGCTTCTCGCCATCCACTCCCTGTCTCAACTCCAGGGGGTGGAGTGCGTCAAGTCGCAAAGGTGAACCACTCTCGGCATCTCAGCCTCGGTAAGTACATACCCTTACACCAGCCGTGTGAAGTACTACATGTGGAGGCTTTTGCTGCACTGCGCCATGAGGCACCCCATGACGGCGCAATTCGTGGGCGGAGACTGAAGGAAGCCCGCGAAAACATGCAAGTCGTGGGAGGAGTCTGGCCATGTGAGGAGATACACGTGGAGACTCCGGCGCATGGTCAGTGCGTGATGGAGCAGCAGATAGTCGGGATGGCCTCAAGCTCCCCGTGGATTCCGGTTCCCTACCCCACGAAGATGACTGCTTTTGCTGCCCCTCTCACAGACACAGGGATAAGACTCAGGCCCCGAGGACAGTTGGCTTTGTACTCATGCAGAGACACGGAGGCCCTCTGCGTGATCTGTCCCGGATGTTCGAACTGGTGGTCCACCTGAAGCCATTTGGGCGTTGTGAGGCGTGTAAGGAGTTCTTGTTCGAGGTGGAGCCATCCACAGTACGGCCCCGGAGCTTACGAGGAAGTCTAGTCCTCAAATCACCTTTCCACAATCTACAACATCACCCGGTTTGGTGGCGGGGATGCAGCGCGCTTCATTGCGGGCACCAAGAGCAAAGCCATCAGAGGTAGTGAAAGCACCTCGGCACCCGGAGGCCATCGTTCAACCAGGAGAAGGTGAGCGGGATGTAATGCCTCCTTTGGCCAGATTGCAACGACTCTTCTCACAGAGAGTCGCCCGTGAGTACGGATGGGAATATCCCTATTTGCCTCGGGACTTACTTTTTGAAGTTGAGGTCATGCGGCAGAGATGGTATGACGACTTTGTTTGGGAAAAACTTAAAGTGCCTCATGCCCGGCGATACTTGGCCTGCTCGGCAGTTGTATCAAAAAAGTTCAAGGACTGCAGAGCAGACTGGATGTTGGGGCGTCACATTCATGCGGACAAGGTGCTTATCTGCAGGAAAGATGGAGAGGACATAAACTATTCGATTGAGGTTTTCGATAAGCACCTGAAGCCCTTGTTCTTACCTGACCCGAGGTTTTATTTGTGAGAAGAGACTCACTTGTATGTTTTTCTTCAGCTGCAACTTTCTGGAAGTGTCCTTGCCGGAACATCTGAACTATACCCTGGTTTTTTATTTGGGTTTTGTTTTTCTACTCTTTGGAGGAATGAGAGCCGTTTTTGTTTGTTCTCTCTTCTTTCATAATTCAAAGACAGAGACTTTGGGGGTAGAATCAGAGTAGGGACGCAGGAAGAATGAAGATTTCACCAAGTGTTATTACCGCGGCACTGTCACCAGGTGGCAGTGTTGTGCAACGGCTGTTTGTTTGTTTTTTCACACTTGCACCACTTTACTCATTAAAGCGAATGGGTCTCTCGGCTGATGGACCCATTCATTCCAAATTTACACAGAATGTTAGGATGTTGTGTTTCTTTGTTTCCCTTCTGCAGGAGATTCGTCCGTCAAGACTGCTGAGTATGGGGTGGTTCTTAGACAGTGACGGGAGGGATTGTATATGTGTACATGTTTAGATGGTTCTATGGAAAAGTTTTATTATATTTCCCTTCCCCTTTGAGCAGGTCTTGGCACAACCAGGATTTAAATTTTTAGGGATAGCCTCTGGGGCCAGGCTTATGTCACCACTCCTCGGGAGACATGGGTGTGCACCAGACGCTGGGGACCAGCGTCAAATCACAGAGGGGAGTGTGTAGCGGGGTCTTTAAATTTAGTTGGGATACACCTGGGTGGTAATATGACCCAGGTGTGTAAATCATGAGAATTTGGACCAATTGTATTCGTGGAGGACTAGGTGGTGTATTATTCTCCTTGGCCTGTGGGTGGCGGGGTACCCGCAGGCTCAAGGTAGAATCACCACAGCAGTGCTACCCTTTTTGTCCCTTTCCGGAGATGGTACGGCAAGGGCGGGGAACCTGCCATGGTGTCGAAGGGAGGGGATAAAAGGGGGAGACGCCCTGTCCACGGGGTCTTGAGGATCTTCTCTTCGCACGCCCAGGCACCTTAGGCCTGGGTGCGGGCGGTTCGGAGTTCCGGCCCAGGCGCCCTAGGCCTGACCAAAACGGAGTTGGAGTCCATCCCAGGCACCTTCAGCCTGGGGTGAGGTACTAGATCGGAGGCCTGGGGCCCAGTGACTTCGACTGGGTCCCGCAAGGGTGAAGTGATCCGAGGGTCCCTGAGGTGGACGGGGCCCATGTCTGAGGTGAGGAGGCCGGGGAGGTCACCCGTCCAGAGAGTCCGGAGCAGCATCAACCCGGTGATGGATGGGCCTCCGGTAACTCCCTTGGAGGGACATCTTCCCCTGATAGGGGCCACAGCGCAGCGAAGGTACTCCTAAATACGTTCTCCTGAGTTGCTGGTAGAGACTCACAAGTTCTAAGTTCATTTCAAATCAAGGCTATGATAACCGCTGGTGAAACCACAGTGGTTTAGAGTACAATCAGGATAGTGCCTCGACCTGCTCATCCCACCGTATCAGGCTGTTATAGAGTTTCAACCAGTTGGCTACCGAAGCACTGTTTATTGTGAATCTTGCAATAAAACAAGAGTTGGACTGTGATCGGTGTGTGGGACTCTGGTTAATGGGAGCAAAAGGAAGTGTCAGCACAGCAGGACTTGGTCCTTAACTAAAGCACATTGGCCCGAGGAAAATACTGATTCTGGCCTTCACCTCACCCACAGCTATGGGGAGGACATGGGCCGTAGCGCATCTCACCCTGTCATGCGAAATACCCCTAGACATAAGAGATGGGGTGAGGCTGCTACAGTTACTATGAGCAGTATTGAATGGGCTCCATACTGACTGTCATATGCTGTGTTGTCATCCATTTCCTGTGTTTTCATCCATTTCCTGTGTTTTCATCCATTTCCTGTGTTTTCATCCATTTCCTGTGTTGTCATCCATTTCCTGTGTTGTCATCCATTTCCTGTGTTGTCATCCATTTCCTGTGTTTTCATTCATTTCCTGTGTTTTCATCCATTTCCCGTGTTGTCATCCATTTCCTGTGTTGTCATCCATTTCCTGTGTTGTCATCCATTTCCTGTGTTTTCATTCATTTCCTGTGTTTTCATCCATTTCCTGTGTTTTCATCCATTTCCTGTGTTTTCATTCATTTCCTGTGTTTTCATGCATTTCCTGTGTTTTCACTCATTTCCTGTGTTGTCATCCATTTCCTGTGTTGTCATCCATTTCCTGTGTTTTCATTCATTTCCTGTGTTGTCATCCATTTCCTGTGTTGTCATCCATTTCCTGTGTTTTCATTCATTTCCTGTGTTTTCATTCATTTCCTGTGTTTTCATCCATTTCCCGTGTTGTCATCCATTAGCTGTGTTGTCATCCATTTCCTATGTTTTCATTCATTTCCTGTGTTTTCATTCATTTCCTGTGTTGTCATCCAGTTCCTGTGTTTTCATCCATTTCCTGTGTTGAAGTCATATCCTGTGAGGTCATATCCTGTGAGGTCATATCCTGTGATGTAATTTTGCATGGAGGAAGCGATTGGCTGTTGGGGTCATTACTTCCTGTTTGTCATTCCTTTTGTTGTCGATGAAAAAAAAACAAGTGCTGCGCTCGGTAGAGGCAGAAGAGCGATGGTACTGAGGACGTAAGCTGTGGCCATGTCCATTTACTTGGGGATATGAGGGAAATAGAGGGATTTTAAGATGAATTATACCATTAGATGGAAAGGGTGCCTATTAGCACAGGAGATATGGATTACGCGCAGTAACACTATTAACCACTTAAGCCCCGGACCATTTTGCTGGTCAAAGACCGGACCACTTTTTGCAATTCGGCACCGCGTCGCTTTAACTGACAATTGCGCAGTCGTGTGACGTGGCTCCCAAACAAAATTAACGTCCTTTTTTTTCCCCCACAAATGGAGCTTTCTTTTGGTGGTATTTGATCACCTCTGCGGTTTTTATTTTTTGCGCCATAAACAAAAATAGAGCAACAATTTTGAAAAAAAATGCAATATTTTTTACTTTTTGCTCTAATAAATATCCCCAAAAATATATAAAAAAACATTTTTTTCCTCAGTTTAGTCCGATACGTATTCTTCTACATATTTTTGGTAAAAAAAATCCCAATAAGCGTTTATTGATCAGTTTGCGCAAAAGTTATAGCGTCTACAAAATAGGGGATAGTTTTATGGCATTTTTATTAATAATTTTTTTATTACTAGTAATGGCGGCGATCATCGATTTTTATCATGACTGCGACATTATGGCGGACACATCGGACACTTTTGACACATTTTTGGGACCATTGTCATTTATACAGCGATCAGTGCTATAAAAATGCACCGATTACTGTGAAAATGACACTGGCAGTGAAGGGGTTAACCACTAGGGGGTGCTGTATGGGTTAAGTGTGACCTAGGGAGTGATTCTTACTGTAGGGAGGGGGGTGGGCTGTGTGTCACAAGACAGTGATCACCACTTCCAATTACAGGAAGCGGAGATCAGTGTTGTTGTCACTAGGCAGGCTTGTTTACATCAGCATCTCCCAGCTCTATCTCTCCGTGAGACGATCGCGGGTATTCCTCGGGACCCGCAGTCGGGCTCACGGAGCTTGCGGCACGCGCGCGCGTCCACAATGCTGCTTCCTTAAAGTAAGGTGACCAGATTTTTAAAATGAAATCCGGGGACATATATATTTTTTACTAGTAATGGTGGCAATCAGCGACTCTCTGCCCGTCGCCGCCGCCACCCGCCTCACAGTCTGTTATTTAAACTCTCGTGTTTTTTTACTTTAATGCATCCTATGCATTAAGGTTAAAAAACACCTTGCAGTGACCGCCGCCCAAGCCCCCCGTTTTACTTACCTGAACCCCGAATTTCCCTCAGCGCGTCGTCCCTTTCTTCACAGGGTTCCGGCTCTTGATTGGCTCCCACTGCTGTCAATCAAAACCTATGAAGCGAGCGCCGGGGGCGGGGCAGAGTCATACATTTGACGGCTATGGACCCCGAATGAATGACTCAGGAGCGCGCCCGCAAGGTAACCACCCAGGAGACCCCAGAAATCGGTGTTTGGGGCCACTCTGTGCAAAACGAGCTGCACAGTGGAGGTAAGTATGATATGTTTGTTATTTAAAAAAAAAAAAAACGGGCATACACCCGAAACTGAAGAAATATTCCCTCCGCTCCGACCAGCACATGATCATCAGAAAGGGGCACAGATAATGGAAAAAATACCCCCCCTAAGGTGGTAGGAGCGGAACGGGGGGTGTAATTCAGATTTTTTTTTTTATTCTGCACTGACTGTCTTTGAAATTGCTCCAGCCCCTGTTCAATTCCAATCCGGGGACAAAACCGGGGACAGACTTGTTCCGGGGACAGTGTCCTCAATCCGGGGACAAAACCGGGGACAGACTTGGTCCGGGGACAGTGTCCTCAATCCGGGGACAAAACCGGGGACAGACTTGGTCCGGGGACAGTGTCCTCAATCCGGGGACAAAACCGGGGACAGACTTGGTCCGGGGACAGTGTCCTCAATCCGGGGACAAAACCGGGGACAGACTTGGTCCGGGGACAGTGTCCTCAATCCGGGGACAAAACCGGGGACAGACTTGGTCCGGGGACAGTGTCCTCAATCCGGGGACAAAACCGGGGACAGACTTGGTCCGGGGACAGTGTCCTCAATCCGGGGACAAAACCGGGGACAGACTTGTTCCGGGGACAGTGTCCTCAATCCGGGGACAAAACCGGGGACAGACTTGGTCCGGGGACAGTGTCCTCAATCCGGGGACTGTCCCCAAAAACCGGGGATGTCTGGTCACCCTACCTTAAAGGGGATGTATATATACGTCCTTCTGCCCAGAAGTGCCATTCTGTCGACGTATAAGTGCGTGCGTCGGTCGGCAAGTGGTTAATGTACCTCTGCTGCAAAAATATACACAATTTCTGTACCTGAGAGAAGAAGATCTTACCTGTGTGTTTCCTATATTTCCTATAACACGTCATCCCGTGCTGGTCTGCAGATATCAGACTGAGAAACCAATAAGACACAGCAACAAAGTCATCAGCTGATCTCATTACTGCACACCTGTGTCTCCCCTCCCCCTCCCAGAAGATCACACCCCTCCCCCAGCAGATCACACCCCTCCCCTTCCCAGCAGATCACACCCCTCTTCCCAGCATATCACACCCCTCTTCCCAGCATATCACACCCCTCCCAAGAAGATCACACCCCTCCCCCCAGCAGATCACACCCCTCCCCCCAGCAGATCACACCACCTCAGCAGATCACACCCCTCCCCCCAGCATATCACCCCCCCCAGAAGATCAAACCCCTCCCCCTCCCAGCAGATCACACCCCTACCCCAGCAGATCACACCCCCCAAGCAGATCACACCCCTCCCCCCATCAGATCACACCCCTCCCCCATCAGATCACACCCCCCAGCAGATTACACCCCTCCCACCAGCGGATTAAATCCCTCCCCCAGCAGATCACACCTCCGAGCAGATCACACCCTTCCCCTCCCAGCAGATCACACCCTCCCCCTCCCAGCAGATCACACCCTCCCTTCCCAGCAGATCACACCCTTCCCCTCCCAGCAGATCACACCCCTCCCCCAGCAGATCACCCCCAGCAGATCACACCCATCCTCCTCCCAGCAGATCACACCCCTCCCCCTCCCAGAAGATCACACCCTCCTCTCCCAGCAGATCACACCCTTCCCCTCCCAGCAGATCACACCCCTCCCCCAGCAGATCACCCCCAGCAGATCACACCCATCCTCCTCCCAGCAGATCACACCCCTCCCCCTCCCAGAAGATCACACCCTCCTCTCCCAGCAGATCACACCCTTCCCCTCCCAGCAGATCACACCCTTCCCCTCCAGCAGATCACACCCCTCCCCCAGCAGATCACCCCAAGCAGATCACACCCATCCTCCTCCCAGCAGATCACACCCCTCCCCCTCCCAGAAGATCACACCCTCCTCTCCCAGCAGATCACACCCCTCCCAGCAGATCACACCCCCCAGCAGATTACACACCTCCCCCCAGCAGATCACACTCCCCCTCCCAGCACATCACACCCCTCCCAGCAGATCACACCCCTCCCCCCAGCAGATCACACCTCCTCCCCCCCAGAAGATCACACCCCCTCCCCCCAGCAGATCACACCCCCCCAGCACATCACACCCCCTCCCCCCAGCAGATCACACCCCCTCCCCCCAGAAGATCACACCCCCCTCCCAGCAGATAACACCCCTCCCCCAGCAGATCACACCCCCCCTCCCAGCACATCACACCCCTCCCCCTCCCCACTTGCATGCTTTTCCAATACAATTTATCAGTGATCACCGATTCTCACTAAATACAGAGATTTTATTTCTTCACTCCATCTTGCATAGATCTGTTGATCTGTAGAGTGCAGGAGATGAGAGATCAGATAGCAGTCTATGTGGATAGAGATGTAGTATTGGAAACGGGAGAAACGTGTCCTGAGTTCTGTAAAGCTCAGCATACACTATACAATCTGATTGTACAATCTCCAATCGACTATGTAGTACAAGGGCCTGCCTGATTGGATACACAGTGATCGGAGAGCTGGTGTGTCCTCCCATTATATAAGGTTTGGTAAATCTAAAAGGAGATTGTACAATCAGATTGTATAGTGTATGGACAGCTAATATGAACTAAGAAAGAAAATCGCGCTAAAGAGTCCTCATGGAAATTGTTTACATACTGAATAAAGTCCAATGTGGCAGGCTGGTATGGAGAAACGCAAAAACTCCCAATTAATAAATGAACCTTGAGAAATTCATGCTTACCAGATAAGTAAGCCAATAGAGCAGATGGCTTTAGCCCAGCCAAGGCCTTTTATTAGCACCAAGACAGCCGCTTCACCAGGAAAATAATGAATACGATCGCTGGAACTATGACTCCATATTAATGATGTTAATCAGCCCAAAAAGAAAAGGAAAAGCACATAGTGTAATCCTGCCACAATAAATGATCTATGGGAATCAGTGTTATGGACAACACCCAGTGTGAGAAGCATGCAGGAGTGAACCACCACCTCACAATCAATCTCCTTACCAGATTGCACTAAATAAAAAACCTTAAGCAGATATAAGGCAAAAACACCCCAAACACAAAGGTTGTGATTCGCCACCTCTCATACAGTCTTCTTACCAGATAGGCACCACTATGGAGCTTGATGTATATAGGTGACGGGATCGGGATCCTATGGACAACTGCAGACTCAGATGGTAAAGGGATGGAAATGAAGTCTCCCAGCTGGGACCGTAAATCCACGTATGCGGTAAATTCGTCAAGTACCCAAGAGGAAACGAAGAGACTCGATAGTGTAATACCATCAATGTATTTAATAAAAAAAGGCAGTTACACTTACATATAGTTGCATAAATTCAAGCAGAGAAACGAAGCCGGCCGGCTACAATATAAAACTCCCGTCCTGCGAACGTGGTGACGTCGGCACGTACCCCCTCAGACGCGTTTCGTCATCAAAGACATTCTCAACAAGGGACGGGTAGGGTGCTGACTCACCACCATTTATAGGACCAAGCCTCGTTTTGAATCGCGGGCAAGGTGACGGTTCGCCATCTTGTTTGATGGCAAACCTAATGTAGGTAGCACTCATTAAGCTTTTTCACAATATCATAATTTTTTTCTCTTTTCCATCAAATCTTTTCATCCAATCGATGATTTATATAGTCACGATAGGATGCATATAATGTGTGAGGTTTTATCCTCACACCGATATAAATATATATTCACTTTTGTATGTTTCACACAATTCCATGTCGAATGTAATTTTTGATCATATAATTAAATTTTTATATACGTTAACACGTACACAATTAAGGTATAAAATAACTGGCTAATACCATCCAATGCGGGGTTAGGCATTGGAATGGTCTTATATTCAGTTCACTATGCAGCACAATTTTGCTTTTATAGTTCTAATATTAATACACAGTTCCAGCCAGACAATAAAGTCTATTCTATACACTTACCACTAGAGGTGGTAAGTGTGGCTGGTTTACTGGGACCATATGATGTGTTCCGTCTAAAATGGCACATAAATATACTAAATATTACACTATCAATTTTTATTAAAAAATTATGAATTTATGATATATGCCACTTTAGTGGTGGTTTTATAAGTATTTTTGTCCTGATGATTTTTGTCCTCGTTATTAATTTTTTATTTTTTATTTTTGCTTCAATATTCATATTAAATCTGGGTTCACTTGATTAATCCTCGAGACAAAGGTTTAATTTTTTAATTTAATTTTTTATCTATTTAGTTTTGCCAGTAATCAATGGCAATAGATTATTCATGTCCGGGGCTCAGACTGAGGTTATTTGTCGTTATATTCTTCTGTCGAGACTCTTTTTGTATTGCTTCTAATGGAAAAGGGCAAACATTGGTCGAATAATAACATTAGGTTTGCCATCAAACAAGATGGCGAACCGTCACCTTGCCCGCGATCCAAAACGAGGCTTGGTCCTATAAATGGTGGTGAGTCAGCACGCTACCCGTCCCTTGTTGAGAATGTCTTTGATGACGAAACGCGTCTGAGGGGGTACGTGCTGACGTCACCACGTTCGCAGGACGGGAGTTTTATATTGTAGCCGGCCGGCTTTGTTTCTCTGCTTGAATTTATGCAACTATATGTAAGTGTAACTGCCTTTTTTTATTAAATACATTGATGGTATTACACTATCGAGTCTCTTCGTTTCCTCTTGGGTACTTGACGAATTTACCGCATACGTGGATTTACGGTCCCAGCTGGGAGACTTCATTTCCATCCCTTTACCATCTGAGTCTGCAGTTGTCCATAGGATCCCGATCCCGTCACCTATATACATCAAGCTCCATAGTGGTGCCTATCTGGTAAGAAGACTGTATGAGAGGTGGCGAATCACAACCTTTGTGTTTGGGGTGTTTTTGCCTTATATCTGCTTAAGGTTTTTTATTTAGTGCAATCTGGTAAGGAGATTGATTGTGAGGTGGTGGTTCACTCCTGCATGCTTCTCACACTGGGTGTTGTCCATAACACTGATTCCCATAGATCATTTATTGTGGCAGGATTACGCTATGTGCTTTTCCTTTTCTTTTTGGGCTGATTAACATCATTAATATGGAGTCATAGTTCCAGCGATCGTATTCATTATTTTCCTGGTGAAGCGGCTGTCTTGGTGCTAATAAAAGGCCTTGGCTGGGCTAAAGCCATCTGCTCTATTGGCTTACTTATCTGGTAAGCATGAATTTCTCAAGGTTCATTTATTAATTGGGAGTTTTTGCGTTTCTCCATACCAGCCTGCCACATTGGACTTTATTCAGTATGTAAACAATTTCCATGAGGATTCTTTAGCGCGATTTTCTTTCTTATTTCTTTTTGTGTTTATCCCACTTTTATTGCTGCTATAAGGAGTTCTCTCAATTTTATCTCATCTTAATTTCAAGTTTTTACTTATTTAAAATTTGACAGCAAGCGCGTTTTTTTCCCTTTATAGCTAATATGAACTATTTTCTAACGACTCCTAATCCTTGTTTGCTTCATGTTAGTAAATCCAACAACATTTTCTAAATACAAATCCACTTCAGTAACATTTAGAAAGTTAGGAGTTGTGCTGCCTGCCACAAGGGGGGGGGGGGTTAACCACACGAATCTGATTGGTAAAAAAAATCAGTGTGGGGCCCCTCCCCCAATCCAGGCCACGCCCTTAGGTCTCTATTATATGAGAAATCGTTTGTAATGTGTAAATAGAATTGTATTAGAATGTTGTCTTCTAGTTATAGATGTTTATCCTTTCATCACGGTACTACAATATAGACTACAACTGTAAAGTAGAGTGATCCTCTGGTGCGTCCGTACATCGCGAGTCCCTCTAGTGATCAGTATTATCAGGTGACATCATATTTGGTGATTGTGGGATGAGTAGTTCTCCAGACTGATAATTGCTTGATATGATTTTATGCCTGGACTACACATCCCAGGGATCTCTGCGTGACATGAAGGTTGCTGGGAGTGACCATAAAATGAATGAGAAGCCCGCGCGGAGCTCTCTTCCTCCTGGGCCTGACGCCAGATGGACCTCTCTGTCTAACAGGGAGAGAGAGGTTGTGGCCTACCAAGCAGAGCCTTACTTCCAACCCGAGGCCTGAGGGGCCTAGCTCTGTCGCTCTCTGTTGGACATCCTGACGCTTACATCACTTGGATCGCCTGCCTGTCGGTGGGGCAAGTTTCACTTCGGAAGACCAAGACAACGGATCCATTGCCCGAGTGCTGCTATACATGTTCCTGTCCAGAAGACCTCGGATCGATTTGGTCGTTGGTGAGAGGGAAAATTGCTCGACCCTTTATCTATTCATTGCCACTATTACAGAACACTGTGCACAGACATCGTTACCCCAAGAACACCCTACTGCATTGCTTGAACACTCTGCTCAGACGCCTTAGATCTTCACCACTAGGAACCTATTGCTTTATCTACAACCAAACGGATTACAGTTAATGAGCTCCAACTAGCTAGCGAAGAACATCAGATCTGCAACATGGAACTCTTTTGCCAATACTCATAGGAAAGCCTATATATTACCTTCAGTGGACCTGCCCTTTCATTAGGATAGCATAGGCTGGCTAGATTACATCTTTCTCAAAGTAGCCACATAAGTAGATAACTGAAACATCCGCTAGGGGGGGACTTTGGATCAAAATATTGTGTACATATATGTATGTAGCAGGGTACTGCTCTTTAAATCTCTCAGAGACTACATTACCCAGCGCAAGGACTGCTGGGGCGGACTTTAAAAAGGGAGAGGCGGGGCCCAGTTCTTTCTCTTTGGACACCGCCCGCCCAGCAAGCTGAACTGCTGTCTGAGCTCCTGTGACTTTAGGCCAGAAGCCTGGCCCTTTTCTCCAAAGAGCCTTCCGCGCTCACCGAGGAACCTGAGGGACGTCTCTCCTTTTGTACTGCACCTTTGCCAGGAGGACCGAAGACCCGGATGTTGAGGGATCGGTGTGTTTAGGCACCGCAGTGGAAGAAATGGACGTGGACTGGTCCGGTTGGGTGAGAGAGCACTTGCTCATAGACAGACACAGTACCTTTGTTACCTGGGTGGATTACAATTCTGTTCTTCATGTGCACCACCGTTGCTAGTGAAGATTTCCCTACAGGACTTCCATTTTAGTTCAGTCAGGCCTGACTGGGTAGCATAGACATTCCTGGGCGCCATATTGTCCACGAGGGGAAGTAGCCGCAAGGGGACTGTTAGAGTTGCATAACGTTGAATACCTGTTTGCTTGTTAACATGCAGGATTTATTGCAGGACTCTGGATATGACATGTACCCACCTGTTTTACTGCTTACTCATTAATCAAAGTAAACATACAAGGGATAAGCAAATTGGTGTCTGTGTTCTTTTCTTTACAGAAGAAATAGGTAAAGTAAGTTTTAAAGCCTTACTGTGTATTCTTATCATAGGATTGTGCCGCTGTGAGTTACAGGCCGCACAATCCTATCATTCCCTACTAACTGTGCCAAGGGAGGTTAGAGCCGATTGCCAGGGGTTGACAGCGGTGCACTACAGGGCCCAAAAATCATACAGGCAGCCCTCTTAACTGGGAGTATCGCTACATGTATATAATATTGTTTGTGTCCTTGGGAGGAATTTGTTTGCTGAGTTGGCGCTGTTATCCCGGCTCAGCAGATTTATTACCTCTGTTTGTGAAATAACTTCCTCCTATTTGGTTCAAGTAAAATATTTCAGAACCTAATATTACTGAGTTGTGTGATTCTTGCTGCACAGTGTTACAAGGATGTCTGAACCCAGAGTGTCAGGTGGGTTGGAAGGTTCACTTGGTCACTGCTGTGAAGATGAACAGGTAATTCTCAGCAGTCCCCAAGGGGGCAGTGCTACAGAAGCAAAAGCCCGCGCAGAGCTCTCTTCCTCCTGGGCCTGACGTGAGACGGACCTCTCCGTGCATGGAAAGAGAGGTGGCGGCCTACCATGCGGCATAATGCACTCCAATCCAGAACAGAGGGGCCCATCTTGGCTGCTTGTCATCTGACGTCCATCCAGCACCACTCCGGTCGCTTGCCAGTCGGTGTACCAAGCTTTTCATCGGGAGATCGAGACGGCAGATCCGCTGCACGAGTTACTGTCCGAAAGACATCATATCGGTCTGGTCGTTGGTGAGAGGGCAATCGCCCAACCTTTACCCACTCTCTGTCACGGTTTTACTGGGACACTTTGCACAGACATCTCTACCTTAGGAATACATTACTGAAAGTACATTGAACACTGTGCTTAGACATCTCTAGCCTTCTTCAATATGTAGCGGGTGGTTGCTACTAGTTACTATCATCCACCATATTCACCCCACTGCCAGACCTCCATATATCACTCTCCAGTAGACAATGAACAGTCCTTTGCTTTTGTTTTGTTCAGAATCAGTTGCGCTTAGAAAAATGATGGACTCTAACCATGGCAGTCTCAACTTCACTTCCTCCTCTGCACAACCCCTGCAGACTGTTACCCCTGCAGACTGTTACTCCCAGGACTCTTCTCCCCAGGACTCTTCTCCCCCTGCCACAGCCTTAGTCTTTCCGCCCCATCATCTTTAGATTGCCCCAGGGATCACTCTGAGTAATCCCTGGTGGTAGCTGAACTTTGCTGAATTCTGATAGGCCAGGGGCCTGCAGTACCCCTTCTTGATGGCCCAGTTATTTAGCAGCACAAAATGGTTGGTGGACTACTCATCCCAGCCAGTCCTTTTTGCAAACCCTGTGCCCTCAGGTCACAGCGGTTTGACACAAAACCCCACAGTCTCTCCTCTGGCCTTGCACCCAGTTCCCCTGGCATGCCTCCTCCAGATATACACTGTGCCTCACTGTTGGAAGCAACCTGGGGTACCGTATTTTTCGGACTATAAGACGCACTTTTTCCCCCCAGAAATATGGGGGAAAATGTCCCTGCTTCTTATAGTTCGAATACATAACAGGCCCCGCCCCCTTCCGTAGCTGGCACCGCCCCTGCCATCCGCTCGCATCGCTCCCAGCCGCTGGAATCCCCCCGCCGCCGCTGGCAAAGCCCCTGACACTGCTCGCATTGCGGCGCGGCGAATCCAATTAGAGCCGCTCTCTCTTTCTCTTCGGCTTACAGAAAGGGAAGGGGGGCGGCGGGGGATATACAGACAGCCCGCAGCTCTCCTCTCTCTGTCACAGCACCGCTGCCGAGTTCTCTGGCAAATAGAGCAGCGGCGCTGTGACAGGGAGAGGAGAGCTGCGGGCCGTCAGTATATCCCCCGCCACCCCCCTTCCCTTTCTGTAAGCCGAAGGGAGAAGAGAAAGAGAGAGCGGCTCTAATTGGATTTGCTGGGCCGCCACCCAGCTTCCTGCCCACTGTTTCCCTCCCCATGATTGGCCACAGCAGAGGGCAAATTAGAAGAAACTGGGGGCATCATGGGAAATTAAGTCCCTGCAGAGTTTATGGCACCAGTTCCCCCAGCATGCAAGCACTCTGCTGGAGGGGAGGGAGGGGGTGTTAGAAGAGGAGCAAAAGAGAATACTCTGCTGGGGGACACCACCAGAGAGCCACGCTGTACCCCGCACCACCACAGAGCCACGCTGTACCCCGCACCACCAGAGAGCCACGCTGTACCCCGCACCACCAGGGAGCCACGCTGTACCCCGCACCACCAGAGAGCCACGCGCTACCCCGCACCACCAGAGAGCCACGCTGTACCCCGCACCACCAGAGAGCCACGCTGTACCCCGCACCACCAGAGAGCCACGCGCTACCCCGCACCACCAGAGAGCCACGCTGTACCCCGCACCACCAGGGAGCCACGCTGTACCCCGCACCACCAGAGAGCCACGCTGTACCCCGCACCACCAGAGAGCCACGCTGTACCCCGCACCACCAGAGAGCCACGCGCTGTACCCCGCACCACCAGAGAGCCACGCTGTACCCCGCACCACCAGAGAGCCACGCGCTACCCCGCACCACCAGAGAGCCACGCTGTACCCCGCACCACCAGAGAGTCACGCTGTACCCCGCACCACCAGAGAGCCACGCTGTACCCCGCACCACCACAGAGCCACACTGTACCCCACACCACCAGAGAGTCACGCTGTACCCCACACCACCAGAGAGCCACGCGCTACCCCGCACCACCAGAGAGCCACGCTGTACCCCGCACCACCAGGGAGCCACGCTGTACCCCGCACCACCAGAGAGCCACGCTGTACCCCGCACCACCAGGGAGCCACGCTGTACCCCGCACCACCAGGGAGCCACGCTGTACCCCGCACCACCAGGGAGCCACGCTGTACCCCGCACCACCAGAGAGCCACGCTGTACCCCGCACCACCAGAGAGCCACGCTGTACCCCGCACCACCAGGGAGCCACGCTGTACCCCGCACCATCAGAGAGCCACGCTGTACCCCGCACCATCAGAGAGCCACGCTGTACCCCGCACCACTAGAGAGCCACGCTGTACCCCTCACCACCAGGGAGCCACGCTGTACCCCTCACCACCAGGGAGCCACGCTGTACCCCTCACCACCAGGGAGCCACGCTGTACCCGCACCACCAGAGAGCCACGCTGTACCCGCACCACCAGAGAGCCACGCTGTACCCGCACCACCAGAAAGCCACGCTGTACCCACACCGCCAGAGAGGGAGCCACACTGTTCCCGCACCACCAGAAAGGGAGCCACACTGTAACCGCTGTACCCGCACCACCAGAGAGGGAGCCACATTATACCCGCACCACCAGAGAGGGAGAAAGACCGAGCCACTGCCAGGATACAGACATGCTACACTACTGACTAGAGTCACCCCGGGCAACCCAGAGTGAGCGAACGTCCAGCCAGAGGGATCACTGTTGCGATTTCGCTGGGTCTGGTAAGAGGGCCTGTTGGCCATTATCCATTACTATTCCCAGGGACTGAGCCATTAGGAAGTGCCTAGCCTGCTATTCTCTATGCCTTATTGACCGCCACGACGTCCCTCTCTGTCCTCTTCCCATGGCATCCCTCTGTCCTCTTCCCACGGCGTCCCCTCTGTCCTCTTCCCACGGCGTCCCCTCTGTCCTCTTCCCACGGCGTCCCCTCTGTCCTCTTCCCACGGCGTCCCCTCTGTCCTCTTCCCACGGCGTCCCCTCTGTCCTCTTCCCATGGCGTCCTTCTCCCATGGAGTCCCTCTGTCCTCTTCCCAGGGTGTCCCTCTGTCCTCTTCCCACGGCGTCCCCTCTGTCCTCTTCCCACGGCGTCCCCTCTGTCCTCTTCCCATGGCGTCCTTCTCCCATGGAGTCCCTCTGTCCTCTTCCCAGGGTGTCCCTCTGTCCTCTTCCCACGGCGTCCCCTCTGTCCTCTTCCCACAGCGTCCCCTCTGTCCACTTCCCATGAAGATGACAGGGCGGGTCTTAAAAAGGAAGGGGTTTGACCTTGACAGGAAGGGGTGGGTCATATTTAAATTAGGGGGTGCGAAGTTTAGTCAGGCCTAGGGCAGCACAAAACCTAAATACAGAGAAAAACAAAAGAAGGCCAGGAGGAGGGCTGGAACGCAAGCAGGAAGTCTAGAGTTAGACATCCTGCTTGCGTTCCAGCCCTCCTCCAGGCTTATTGAGAGACTATCCGGATACATCCATATGGACATTACACCGGCTCCTCGCTCAGCACGCACGGATGTCTTTTCCCACTGAGATTGCCAACAAGCGGAGTACGATCGTAGACCGGACCGTTATGTGCCTGTTACAGTTTACCTAATAGTGAGTGCTTTAATACTATTGTAATATTAAAGTGTGACAGTTGTGAGGGGGTTAGCTCGGCAGCGGGTGTGTGTGACCCCCGGGATGGGCTCCCCACACAAAAACAGGCCCAGCAAACGGAGGTTGTGGTTTTCAAAATCAAAAAGGTGCGGTTTATTTTCTATTTACAGTGACAAAACACAGCAAAGCAAAAGAAACATAACCAAAATAAATCCTGGTCAAGTTGACCTCTGACTAAACATACAGGTTTCCTAACTAACAACTGGGATCAGCCTAGTGCTGTCCTAGTCCCTAAGTCCCTGGTTTTAAATGTCCAAGCAAATAGCCACACAGGCTTTTTCTCACCGCACAGGGGTTCACTCTCCCTAGACAGTCCACACAGGTCTGGTTCCAGGCATGAGCTAACATCTAATGAATCTGGGAGTTCTTATAGAGGCCTAAATGAGCTGACGAGCTTCAGCTGGTCTCATCAACTCCCTGTCTGCACGACGCCCAGCCCTCTCCCTAGAGGTATGAGTCATCCATGAGCCCACTAGCCTTATACAACTCTCCACCTAGTTGTATAAGTCGGCGTAAAGCCTGAATCTGGGCGAAATATATCTACCCCCCTGGATGCAACCAGGTGACTTTACCTTCCTGCTGTCACATACCCCCCCCTCTTGTTTTAACCTCGGGGTTGGAACACCAGCAATCAGGCATTCATGTACTCGAGACAAAGCATCCACATTCCCCATTTGAACGCCAGGGCGATGCTTTACTGTGAAGTTGAATTCCTGGAGGGCCAGGAACCACCTATTCACTCTTCTATTTGTTTCCTTGTTTTGAGCCATCCACTTTAACGGAGCGTGATCCGTAACCATGTCAAAGTGCCTACCTAGCAGGTAGTACCGAAGGGAATCTAGAGCCCACTTCACCGCTAAACACTCCTTTTCAACGGTGGCGTAATTTACCTCATGGGACTTCAACTTCCTGCTGAGGTAAATGACTGGGTGCTCTTCCCCGTTCCAGACCTGGGACAATACTGCTCCTAACCCCACATCTGACGCATCACTTTGTACGACAAAGTCTTTAGAGAAGTCGGGTGAGTACAACACTGGCTGGCTACATAAGGCTTGTTTCAAGAATTGGAATGCTGCCTCAGCCTCGGGGGTCCATTTAATCATGACCGACCCTTTCCCCTTCGTCAGGTTGGTTAGGGGCACAGCCTTAGAAGCAAAGTGGGGAATGAATCGCCGATAATACCCAGCGATTCCCAGAAAGGCTCGTACCTGCTTCTTGCTGTTGGGACGTGGCCAACTCTGGATGGCCTCGACTTTGTTGAGTTGGGGTTTTATTACTCCCCTCCCAATGGTGTACCCAAGATATTTGGCCTCCTCCTGCCCAATGGTACACTTCTTGGGGTTAGCCGTAAACCCCGCTTCCCGAACAGAGTCCAGGACTGCTTGCACTTTTGGCAGATGTGAGGCCCAATCTGTGCTATGGACAATTACGTCATCCAGGTAAGCCGCAGCATACTTCCGATGGGGCCTCAGCATCTGGTCCATTTTCCGCTGGAATGTGGCCGGCGCATTCTGTAACCCGAACGGCATTCTTTTATATTGGAACGCCCCGTCTGGGGTTACAAATGCGGTTTTCTCTTTGGCCGACTTGGCCAGGGGGATTTGCCAATACCCTTTTGTGAGGTCAAGAGTCGTCATGTATCGGGCTGTTCCCAGCCGGTCGATCAACTCATCTATACGTGGCATGGGGTAGGTGTCAAATTTTGTAACTTTGTTCAACTGACGAAAATCGTTACAAAATCGCCAGCTCCCATCCGGTTTAGGCACCAACACGATGGGACTAGACCAATCACTTTGGGACTCCTCTATCACCCCTAAGTTCAGCATTTTCTGTACTTCCTCCCGTATTGCCTCCCGTCGAGCCTCTGGGATCCGATAGGGTTTTAACTTCACCCTTTCACCGGGCGGGGTAATGATGTCATGCTCTACCCCAGATGTTTGTCCCGGCAGCTCAGAGAATACCTCCTTGTTGCGAAGCACAAACTCCTTAACCTCCTGTTGTTGGGGTTGTGACAAGGTGGCTGCTATTCCAACCTCAGGAATCACGCAACCAGTTTGAGCTGGTGACCAAGTGTCTGCGACTAGGGACTCTCTATCCCTCCAGGCTTTCAACAGATTAACGTGATAGATCTGTTCGGGCTTTCGCCTTCCTGGTTGTCTGACCTTGTAATTCACTTCGCTCACTTTTTCCATTATCTCGTAGGGGCCTTGCCATTTGGCAAGGAATTTACTTTCAACCGTAGGGACAAGTACCAATATCCTATCCCCCGGGGAAAAGGTACGGGTCTTGGCTCCACGGTTGTACACTCTCTGCTGTGCCAACTGCGCTTGGGCCAAATGTTCCTTCACGATGGGCATTACCTGTGCAATTCGATCTTGCATCAGGGCGACATGCTCAATCACACTCCTGTGGGGAGAACTCTCACTTTCCCAAGTTTCCTTGGCAATATCCAACAGCCCTCTTGGGTGTCTCCCATACAGTAACTCAAAGGGGGAGAATCCCATAGAGGATTGGGGCACCTCCCTAATAGCAAACATCAAATAAGGAAGTAAACAGTCCCAATCCTTTCCATCTCTATCCACCACTTTCTTCAACATTTGTTTTAGGGTTTTGTTGAATCTTTCAACCAGCCCATCGGTTTGGGGGTGATACACAGACGTACGCAATTGCGTCACTTTGAACAATTTACACAGCTCCTTCATAACCCGGGACATAAAGGGTGTACCTTGGTCCGTAAGCAGTTCTTTACAAATACCCACCCGGCTAAACACAAGAGATAGCTCTTTGGCTATGGTTTTGGCCGAGGTATTTCGGAGAGGGATCGCTTCTGGATAACGGGTGGCATAGTCCATTATAACTAATATGTACTGGTGCCCCCTAGCGGACTTGATTATAGGACCTACCAAATCCATGGCGATCCTCTCAAACGGGACCTCAATGATGGGTAGAGGGACCAGCGGGCTACGGAAATGTGGCATCGGGGCCGACCTCTGACACACAGGGCAGGAGGAACAATAATTTTCTACGTCCTTCATCACCCCCGGCCAATAGAATCTCTGTAATACCCTCTCTCGGGTTTTCTCTGTCCCCAGATGACCTCCAAAAATGTGCCCATGGGCCAACTCCAACACCAACTTCCTGTAAGGTTTGGGCACCACAAGCTGCTCAACGGTTTCTTCTGCCCTTTTTGCCACCCGATACAGTAGGTCCTTCTCTACGCTGAAGTATGGGTAAGTGCAGGTATTATCTGGGTTCACTAACTCGCCATCTATTTTCACTACGTTTTCCCGTGCCTTTATTAGGGCGGGGTCTTTCAACTGTTCTGTGGCAAAGTTTTCCCTGTGAACCTCAAGATCAGAAAACTCCACAGACGGTAGGTTTTCGTCTGAGGAGGTGGGCTCCTCTCCAGTTTCTTGAGTCTCCCCTGCCAATACTGATAAGGGAAATTCCGGAGAGTCCTCACCACTCTCAGGGGAGTTCTGGCTATCACATTCCTGGTACATAGGGGCACCAGTGAGGGGCTCAGGATCATCCCACAGTTCCCAGAACTTCGGAAAATCCCTTCCCACAATGGCGTCATGCGGTAACTGAGATACTAAGCCCACTGGATGAGAGAGGGTACCTTTGGGGGTCTCGAAACACACTGTAGTCACTGGATACTCTCGGGTGTCCCCATGCACACAAATAACAGCTACCTTGCTATTCCCAGAGACCTCTGTTTTAACTAACTCAGCCTTTATCAGGGTCACAAGGCTACCTGAATCCAGCAATACCACAACATTTCTACCATTAACACACATTTTGCATAAATGTTTCTCAGTTCCTCGAATGGCAGTGCATGCGACTGTCGCACACAGCGACTGACGTCTGCCCGTCAGAAAGTCACACTGCATGGGTTCCTCCACAACCGGGCAATTGGCTGCAATATGTCCCGCTTGCCGGCAGCGGTAGCAAACGATCCTTCTTGCCGCCTCTTGAGCCGCTGATTTCCCAGGCTTTTCTCGCCAAACTTGGGGTAGAGCTCCCACCCTCTCACTCTCTCCACCCTCACCCCTTGGAATCCTCTTATCCGCCCCTGGGGATGGTCTGGTCTTAGGGTGGAAAGTCCGAGTGTCTCTGGAAGAGGCCGTCAGGTTCTCTATAGCCAAGTATTTCTCCACACGATCCACAAGACCATCGGCCGTCTCTGGGTCTCCATGGCTTACCCACTTTTGGATGGCAGTAGGAAGAGCTCTCAAAAACCGATCCATTACAACACGTTCCACAATCTTTGGTGCGGACAAAGTCTCTGGCTGTAGCCACTTTCTGCTCAGGTGAACTAGATCATACATTTGAGACCTGGGGGGTTTTCCAAGCTGGAAAGTCCAGTTATGCACATGCTGAGCCCGGACAGCCTGGGTGACACCCAGCCTTGCCAATATTTCAGCTTTTAGCATCACATAGTCTTTTGCTTGGTTAGGCTCTAGGTCATAGTAAGCTTTCTGCGATTCACCAGTTAACAGAGGAGCCACCAGTCCAGCCCACTGCTCCTCAGGCCACTTTTCTCTTTCAGCGGTCCTTTCAAATGTGGTCAAAAATACCTCTGGATCATCCTCTCCAGTCATTTTTGTCAATAAACGACTCACCCCAAAGGACGCGGTATTAGTGGGACGGCTTTCCTCACTGGTCTGCGGACGTTGCTGCATTACTGCTTCCATCTGTTGTTGTAGTCTCTGCTCTTGCTTCTGCAACAGGTCTATGAAGCGGGCCTCAGATTGCTGCTGGGCTCGTTGCTGAGCCTCCAGACTCTGTTGCAAAGTTGCGTTTGTCTGCTGCTGGGCTGCAAGGCTCTGTTGATGAGCTGCAAGGCTCTTTTGCAAACCTGCATTTGTCTGCTGTTGATTGGCATTTGCTAGAGCCAGCTGCTTCAGTATCTCCTCCATGCTGGCTTAAAAAAAAACTGCCCGCATTCTCCACCAACTGTGAGGGGGTTAGCTCGGCAGCGGGTGTGTGTGACCCCCGGGATGGGCTCCCCACACAAAAACAGGCCCAGCAAACGGAGGTTGTGGTTTTCAAAATCAAAAAGGTGCGGTTTATTTTCTATTTACAGTGACAAAACACAGCAAAGCAAAAGAAACATAACCAAAATAAATCCTGGTCAAGTTGACCTCTGACTAAACATACAGGTTTCCTAACTAACAACTGGGATCAGCCTAGTGCTGTCCTAGTCCCTAAGTCCCTGGTTTTAAATGTCCAAGCAAATAGCCACACAGGCTTTTTCTCACCGCACAGGGGTTCACTCTCCCTAGACAGTCCACACAGGTCTGGTTCCAGGCATGAGCTAACACCTAATGAATCTGGGAGTTCTTATAGAGGCCTAAATGAGCTGACGAGCTTCAGCTGGTCTCATCAACTCCCTGTCTGCACGACGCCCAGCCCTCTCCCTAGAGGTATGAGTCATCCATGAGCCCACTAGCCTTATACAACTCTCCACCTAGTTGTATAAGTCGGCGTAAAGCCTGAATCTGGGCGAAATATATCTACCCCCCTGGATGCAACCAGGTGACTTTACCTTCCTGCTGTCACACAGTTTATAACTAAGTGGCGCCTTCGTTTGTTTTTCTCTGTTTTATATGTTGGAGTCTAGCTTCAGCTCCCCCAGTAAGGCTGCCCAGTTACATCCCAGGACTGTTTTACTCACATCAAAGCTCTTCACACAGCTTAAAGGACTCCTATGGTAATATCATATATATTCTCTATGCATCCAAAGCGCCAGTATTGTATATTACTCTGCAAACCTAAATACACCACTGATGGCATGGTCACTCTGCGTTTACTGTGGGAATGGTCAGGCTGCATTTCATGGGCACTGGAAAATATTTTAGTACATCATTTGGTTCAGAATATTTTTTTTCTTGTTTTTGTCCTCTAAAATCTAGGTGCGTCTTATGGTGCAAAAAATACGGTAATCTGGAATAGGGATGAGCCGAACACCCCCCAGTTCGGTTTGCATCAGAACATGCGAACAGGCAATAAATTAGTTCGAACATCCGAACACCGTTAAAGTCTATGGGACTCGAACATGAAAAATCTAAAGTGCTAATTTTAAAGGCTTATATGCAAGTTATTGTCATATAAAGTGTTTGGGGACCCGGGTCCTGCCCCAGGGGACATGTATCAATGCAAAAAAAAGTTTTAAAATGGCAGTTTTTTCGGGAGCAGTGATTTTTATGATGCTTAAAGTGAAACAATAAAAGTGAAATATTCCTTTAAATTTCGTACCGGGGGGGGGGGGTGTATAGTATGCCTATAAAGTGGCGCATGTTTCCCGTGCTTAGAACTGTCCCTGCACAAAATGTAATTTCTGAAGGAAAAAAGTCATTTAAAACTATTCACGGCTGTAATGATTTGACGGCTCCCGGCAATACAGAGAAAAGTCATTGAAAGTCATTGCGTGGGGGTCCCCCCCCAAATTCAATTACCAGGCCCTTCAGGTCTGGTATGGGTATTAAGGGGAACTCCACGCCAAATTTAAAAAAAAAAATGATGTGGGGTTCCCCCCAAATATCCATGCCAGACCCTTCAGGTCTGGTATGGATTTTAAGGGGAACTCCGCGCAAAAAAAAATAAATGGTGCGGAGTTCCCCCCAAAAATCCATACCAGACCCTTTATCTGAGCATGCAACCTGGCAGGCCGCAGGAAAAGAGGGGGGACGAAAGAGCGCCCCCCCCTCCTGAACTGCACCAGGACACATGCCCTCAACATGGGGAGGATGCTTTGAGGGTCTGTGACCCCTCAAAGCACCATGTCACCATGTTGATGGGAACAAGGGCCTCATCCCCACAACCCTTGCCCGGTGGTTGTGGGGGTCTGCGGGCGAGGGGCTTATCAGAATCTGGAAGACCCCTTTAACAAAGGGGACCCCCAGATCCTGCCCCCCCTATGTGAATTGGTAAGGGGTACATTGTACCCCTACCATTTCATAAAGAAAGTGTAAAAAATTGTAAAACAACACACAGACACCGTTGGGATAAGTCCTTTAGGACTCCACTCCAACGCTGTCGGTATCCTGCGATGGATGATCTCCTCTGCAGGTCCAGGCTCCAGCGATGAGATGTCCAGCGCAGCAAGGAACAGCATTCACCGTAGACACCCCAGGAATAACGTTGCGGCAGCCTGACAGGTCTCGTATGTAGCTGAGGACGGGGCCACCCGTCACGTGACCCCGTCCCCCTCTGACGCAAGGGGAAACCCGGGCTTCCCCAGTGACGTGCGGGTGACCCTGCCCCCCTCTGATGTAACGCAGGTTTCCAGTTTTATTGTTTCACTTTAAGCATTATTAAAATCACTGCTCCCGAAAAAAACGGACGTTTTTAAAACTTTTTTTTGCATTGATAAATGTCCCCTGGGGCAGGACCCGGGTCCCCAAACTCTTTTTATGACAATAACTTGCATATAAGCCTTTAAAATTGGCACTTTAGATTTCTCCCATAGACTTTTACAGGGTGTTCCTCAGCTTTTCGAATTTGCCGCGAACACCCCAAATTGTTCGCTGTTCGGCGAACTGGCGAACAGGCAATGTTCGACTCGAACTCGAAGCTCAGCCCTTATCTGGAATACAGCCAGATGGTCCCAAGTTGTAAGGACATTCAAAGCTTTGAAACATATCAGAATCTGCATAGCAGGGGGTGCTGGCTCCTTTGTGTCTAGGACAATAGGATGAAAATCAGTGATTCTACAAGCAAGCTTCAAAGAGATCCAGGGCTCATGGAGATATGGGCAATACTGCCACCTAGAGACCAATATCTCTGGCAAATATCTCATTGGACAAGATGCAAGTGGGAGTGGTTATGAGTTGAAGTGTAAGATCAGGCAAAAAGCTCACAAAGAATGAATTCAGCCTCTTTGGCTGCAAGGGCCTCTGCCATGAGGTTGTCTCTATGTCTCCATAGTTGCCAACATTGCAAAAAAAACATCTGGGACACTTTTTTTGTATTGAGGCGGAGCCTTGCTATAATTAGGGGGCGGGGCATTCGTTTGTAGGCGTGCCATGCTGAAATGAAAAATGCGGCTCGCCGTGCCGAAAAATGGGCGTGGTTTACGCACGATAGTGGGTGTGGCTTAAATGGGCGTGGTTCAAAGGGGTGTGGCTACAGTCCGAGGTGAGAGAAAGATAAGGGAAAGAAAAAGAAAGAAAGAAGCCAGATCCTACACCACAATAGTAATGTGTAACAAAATTGGCAGATAAGGATACTCCAAAACACCTGTTGGCGCTTCAATCATCCCGACACCATGTTTGTTATGGTGTCAGGGTGATTGAAGCGCATTATTTCTATTATTACATTGTAATATAAAATTAAATCATTCAACTCACCATAATGCCGAATCAGTGGAAGCGTGTCACCTGTCACGTCGCCTGTCACCAGATGCCTCCCCAGCAGTCCGTCCTTGCATCAGGTGCCTCCCCAGCAGTCCGTCCTTACATCAGGTGCCCCCAGAAGCAGAGTCCCTCTTTACAGATCTGTGTCCCCCAGCAACAGAGCCCTCCTTACTTCAGTGTCCCCAGCAGCTGGCAGCAGCGGAGCCCTCCTTTACATTCGGTGTCCCCGGCAGCAGAGCTCTCATTTACATCTGGTGTCCCCAGCAGCGGAGCCCTCCTTTACATCTGGTGTCCCCCAACAGCGGAGCCCTCCTTTGGTGTCCCCAGCAGCGGAGCCCTCCTTTACATCTGGTGTCCCCCCAGCAGCGGAGCCCTCCTTACAGGTCTGTGTCCCCCAGCAGCGGAGCCCTCCTTACAGGCCTGTGTCCCCCAGCAGCGGAGCCCTCCTTACAGGCCTGTGTCCCCCAGCAGCGGAGCCCTCCTTACAGGCCTGACTGTGTCCCCCAGCAGCGGAGCCCTCCTTACAGGTCTGACTGTGTCCCCCAGCAGCGGAGCCCTCCTTACAGGTCTGTGTCCCCCAGCAGCGGAGCCCTCCTTTACATCTGGTGTCTCCCAGCAGCGGAGCCCTCCTTTACATCTGGTGTCTCCCAGCAGCGGAGCCCTCCTTTACATCTAGTGTCTCCCAACAGCGGAGCCCTCCTTACAGGTCTGTGTCCCCCAGCAGCGGAGCCCTCCTTACAGGTCTGTGTCCCCCAGCAGCGGAGCCCTCCTTACAGGTCTGTGTCCCCCAGCAGCGGAGCCCTCCTTACAGGTCTGACTGTGTCCCCCAGCAGCGGAGCCCTCCTTACAGGTCTGTGTCCCCCAGCAGCGGAGCCCTCCTTACAGGTCTGTGTCCCCCAGCAGCGGAGCCCTCCTTACAGGTCTGTGTCCCCCAGCAGCGGAGCCCTCCTTACAGGCCTGACTATGTCCCCCAGCAGCGGAGCCCTCCTTACAGGTCTGACTATGTCCCCCAGCAGCGGAGCCCTCCTTACAGGCCTGACTGTGTCCCCCAGCAGCGGAGCCCTCCTTACAGGCCTGACTATGTCCCCCAGCAGCGGAGCCCTCCTTACAGGTCTGACTATGTCCCCCAGCAGCGGAGCCCTCCTTACAGGCCTGACTGTGTCCCCCAGCAGCGGAGCCCTCCTTACAGGCCTGACTATGTCCCCCAGCAGCGGAGCCCTCCTTACAGGTCTGACTATGTCCCCCAGCAGCGGAGCCCTCCTTACAGGCCTGACTGTGTCCCCCAGCAGCGGAGCCCTCCTTACAGGCCTGACTGTGTCCCCCAGCAGCGGAGCCCTCCTTACAGGCCTGACTGTGTCCCCCAGCAGCGGAGCCCTCCTTACAGGCCTGACTGTGTCCCCCAGCAGCGGAGCCCTCCTTACAGGTCTGACTGTGTCCCCTAGCAGCGGCAGCCACTGGGCAGGAGTAGAGAGCGACACGAGAACAGCGGAGTTCAGGGGGATATCTATGCTGAGTGCCATATTTACACAGAATCTTTTACTGGCCCCGGGGAGCAGATGCTCTCACCTACCGGCGTCTCCGTGTGTGTGTGCTGGAGGCAGAGGCAGAGGCAGCGGCAGCTCCACGGTCCATGATCATTTCCCGGTGTCGTGCCGAGAATGGTTCCCCCGCCGGATTCTGTTCCCCCTGGCTCTCGGCTCCTATCGAAACTCCGCCTCCCCAGCCCTGTACATTGCCGCTCCCTCACGATGCTCCTAATACCGCCCCGCCTCGCTTTCTCATGTGTGAACACAGAGAGGGGAGAACAGTGGCGTCACTAGGGTTGGTGTCACCCGGTGCGAAAAAAAATGGTGTCACCCCCCCAACAACTATAGTCCCCCCTCAGTACAGACCCCCCTCCACTAACTACAGACCCCACTCCCACAGTATAGATCCCCTCCCTCAGTACAAACCCGCTCCACTAAGTACAGACTCCCCGCCATCAATATAGACCCGCCTCCCTCAGTATGAATCTCCCCCTCAGTACAGACACCCCCACCTCAGTGCAGACCGCTCCATCAGTACAGACACCCCCACCTCAGTGCAGACCCCCTCAGTTACAGACACCCCCTCAGTTACAGACACCCCCCTCAGTAACAGACACCCCTCAGTTACAGATCCCCCCTCAGTTACAGATCCCCCCTCAGTTACAGACCCCCCCTCAGTTACAGACCCCCCCTCAGTTACAGATCCCCCTCAGTTACAGATCCCCCTCAGTTACAGATCCCCCCCTCAGTTACAGATCCCCCCTCAGTTACAGATCCCCCCTCAGTTACAGACCCCCCTCAGTTACAGACCCCCCCCTCAGTACAGACACCCCCCCTCAGTACAGACACCCCCCTCAGTACAGACACCCCCCTCAGTACAGACACCCCTCAGTTACAGATCCCCCTCAGTTACAGACCCCCCCTCAGTACAGACCCCCCCTCAGTTAAAGACACCCCCCTTAGTAACAGACACCCCTCAGTTACAGATCCCCCCTCAGTACAGACACCCCCCTCAGTACAGACACCCCCTCAGTACAGACACCCCCCCAGTACAGACACCCCCCTCAGTTACAGCCCCCCCCCTGGTGCAAACTCCCCCTTGTGCAGACCCCAGCAGTACAGACACCCCCTCCCCCCATCAGTAAAGATGCCCCCCTTACCTTACAGACCTCAGAACAGAGCGGCAGATACACACAGCGGTGTGTCTCTCGAGCGCGGGCTCCTCCTCCTCCTCTGTGGATGTAAACAGAGAGGAGGCAGAGGGGGCGGCGGCTTCCTTCCGCTCCGCTGAGGGACACAGCCGCAGCGTGAGCCTAAGGCACAGGGCAGCGGGCGGGCGATGTCAGTGTGGCCGCTGTGCTACCCACGGGTGTCACCCCTCTGGTGGGTGTCACCCGGGTGCGGCCCGCCCCCCCCGCACCTGGCTAGCAACGCTAGTGGGGGAGAAGCCGATTGGCTGCTCCTCCCCTTGCCACTGAACACAAGAGGAAATAATCCTCGTGTCTGCAGCGGCGGCCATCTTTTTATAGCCCGCCGTTTTACCCAAACATTCACGATTTTCCCGGCGGCCGGGACGAAGGCAAAAATCCGGGAAAATAGGCGGGACAAAATAAATACGGGACGAGGGTCCCAAATCCGTGATTGTCCCGGGAAAAACGGGACTGTTGGCAACTATGTGTCTCTATATCATCTTGCTAGGACTTTGCTCTGACTGCCATTTTTGGGCCTAAGACATGTGGCCTACAGGGGCCTACCGAGGCCTACCGAGGCCTACAGAGGCCTACAGGGGCCTACAGAGGCCTACAGAGGCCTACAGGGGCCTACCGAGGCCTACAGGGGCCTACAGAGGCCTACAGGGGCCTACCGAGGCCTACAGGGGCCTACAGAGGCTTACAGAGGCCTAGCTCTTTTCCATCTGAGCACAGCCAGTGAGGGTTTACCTAGAGGAGTGGATAAGTATCTCTCATTATTAATATTATTAATATTGTTGTTATTGACTTTATAGATATCTGTTGTTAGTATATGACATTCCTACTTTTAAAGGAAATAAATGTAACATTATTTATGAGCAACTGTGTCTGTTTTCATAGTTAACACTGTATCATTAGTAGGGATGAGCTTCGTGTTCGACTCGAACATACGTTCGACTCGAACATCGGCTGTTCGATCGTTCGACGAAGATCGAACGATTTGGGCCGTTCGCGCCAAATTCGAGTGACGCGAACGGCCCACAATGCACTACGCCATCGCAGTGTCATCCAGGCGCTGTGATTGGCCAAGCATGCACTGTGACCCTGCATGCTTGCCCAATCACAGCGCCGGCAGCGAGCAGAGCAATGATTGGCCACAGGCAGGATGCCTGTGGCCAATTATTGCTGAGGGGGTTTAGTACACGCCCCACACTATAAAAGGCCGCCAGCACGGCGGCCTAGTGTAGTGTGTTCCGGAGCAGGGAAAGAGAAGCATAGGCAGGGACAGTGTCATTTTTTTTCCTTTACTAATCCTGGATTCCTTGTGTTTAGGGACAAATAAGGATAGGTAGGGAGAGTGTCAGTGTGTTATTCTGTGCTAAACCTTGTTTGTAGGGAGGGACAGAGTAGGACAGTGAGGGAAAGTGTCAGTATGCTATTCTGTTCTAAACCAATTTTGCTGTTCCATATTTTCAATCCTTGAGTTTAGGGACAGAGAAGGACACTCGTGGAAATTAGCAGTGTGTTATTCTGTGCTAAACCTTGTTTGTAGGGAGGGACAGAGTAGGACAGTGAGGGAAAGTGTCAGTGTGCTATTCTGTTCTAAACCAATTTTGCTGTTCCATATTTTCAATCCTTGAGTTTAGGGACAGAGAAGGACACTCGTAGAAATTATCAGTGTGCTATTCTGTGCTAAATCTTGTTTGTAGGGAGGGACAGAGTAGGACAGTGAGGGAAAGTGTCAGTGTGCTATTCTGTTCTAAACCAATTTAGCTGAACCATATTTTCAATCCTTGAGTTTAGGGACAGAGAGGTACAGTGAGTGAAACTGACAGTGTGCTATTCTGTTCTAAACCAATTTTGCTGTTCCATATTTTCAATCCTTGAGTTTAGGGACAGAGAAGGACACTCGTGGAAATTAGCAGTGTGCTATTCTGTGCTAAATCTTGTTTGTAGGGAGGGACAGAGTAGGACAGTGAGGGAAAGTGTCAGTGTGCTATTCTGTTCTAAACCAATTTTGCTGTTCCATATTTTCAATCCTTGAGTTTAGGGACAGAGAAGGACACTCGTGGAAATTATCAGTGTGCTATTCTGTGCTAAATCTTGTTTGTAGGGAGGGACAGAGTAGGACAGTGAGGGAAAGTGTCAGTGTGCTATTCTGTTCTAAACCAATTTTGCTGTTCCATATTTTCAATCCTTGAGTTTAGGGACAGAGAAGGACACTCGTGGAAATTATCAGTGTGCTATTCTGTGCTAAATCTTGTTTGTAGGGAGGGACAGAGTAGGACAGTGAGGGAAAGTGTCAGTGTGCTATTCTGTTCTAAACCAATTTTGCTGTTCCATATTTTCAATCCTTGTGTTTAGGGACAGAGAAGGATAGGCAGGGGACAGTGTCAGTGTCATTGTTGCTAAGCCTCCTGCACAGTATACACCTGAAGGTAGCCCTTATTGCTGTTTTTCCCATCTCCCTGCAGGCCATCCATTAAAATGTCTGGAAGGCAAACAAGGAGAGGCAGACAGTCAGGAGGCAAAAAAAGAGGGCAAGCAGGCTCTGTGTTTGGGGGCAACAGTGCTGGTCGTGGACGCGGTGCATTGTCATCAGCACATGGCCATGGGACACGCTTGTCCTTCTTTTCGGCAGCTGGACATGTTGAGCCACATCATGCCGAAGACTTGGTAGAGTGGATGACCAAGCCCACCTCATCCTCCTCATCCTCTCACCCAGGCTCAGGGTACGGGCAAAGCAGCTGCCAAAGCGTCCTCTTCTCTGGTATCATTATCTTCATTAGTCAATCCTTCCCTAGACCCACCATGTCCTCCTCCTGAGGATTCCCCCGAACTGTTTGAGCACAGTGTTGGGTACATGCTCCAGGAGGATGCCCAGCGTTTGGAAGGATCTGATGATGATACCCAGCTAGAGGAAGGCAGCAGCGTGAGAGCAGAGAGAGGGGATGCTCAAGAAGGACACCAATCTGGCAGTCATGCTCCAGCAGCTGCAGCATACTGCCAGATTGGCTCCAGTGATGAGGAGGGAGGGGATGATGAGGTCACTGACTCCACGTGGGTGCCTAATAGGAGAGAGGAGGAGGAGGAGGAGGATGAGGAGGAGGCACATCTCCAACGAGGCAGGATGCCCTTGAGTGGCCAGCGTATGGGCAGCACACCGACGGAATCACACCGCAGAGCTCCGCCTGTGCAGGGCGCTGCCTCTGCCCGTCATTCAAAAAGTTCTTTGGTGTGGGCCTTTTTTGAGGCGAGTGCATCAGATCGCACAGCTGCTGTTTGCAACATATGTCTCAAGCGTATATCGCGTGGCCAAAACATCAGCCGCTTGGGTACCACATGCTTGATCAGACATATGTTGACCTGCCATGCAGCTCGTTGGCAAGCCTACCTTAAAGACCCACACCAAAGAACAAAGCGGACCTCTTCTTGCACCGCATCAGCTGGGATCTCCAACCCCACTATACCTTCACTCCTCTCTGAAACCTGCTCTGAGAGGAATGAAGGTGTAGAATTAGGTGTGTCACAGCCAAGTACTTGCGGGCACTCTGCTAGCAGTACACCGACGTCCGATTCTAGCAGGCAAATTTCCCTGCCCCAGCTGCTGGACCGTCGAAAGAAGTTCACTCCCAGCCATCCACATGCCCAGCGGTTGAATGCTAGCTTGGCTAAATTGCTAGCACTTCAACTGCTGCCTTTTCAGTTGGTAGACTCGGCCCCCTTCCGTGAGTTTGTGCAATGTGCGGTTCCTCAGTGGCAGGTTCCCAAACGCCACTTTTTCGCACGGAAGGCGATTCCGGCTCTCTACAGGCATGTGGAAGGCAATGTCTTGGCCTCGCTGGACAGGGCGGTCAGCGGTAAGGTGCATATTACCGCTGACTCATGGTCCAGCAGGCATGGACAGGGACGTTACCTTTCTTTCACGGCCCATTGGGTCACTCTTTTGGCAGCTGGGAAGGATGCAGGACAAGGTGCAGTAGTGTTGGAGGTTGTTCCACCGCCACGCCTCCAAAATGCTACTACTGGTTGTGACACACCGCTCTCCTCCACCCCTCCTCTTCTTCTTCCTCCATGGCCTCTTCCTGTGGTTTGTCCTCGGAACCAGCGGTGCTCCGTAGGCGTTCAAGGGGCTACGCAAGTACGCAGGCAAAAAGATGCCATGCTGTGCTTGCACTGGTGTGTTTGGGGGACAGGAGCCACACTGGGGCAGAGGTCCTGTCTGCTCTGCAGGGGCAGGCCGAGAGGTGGTTGACGCCACGCCAGCTTAAGCCAGGAATGGTGGTTTGCGACAATGGCACCAACCTCCTCTCCGCCCTCCGACAGGGACAACTGACCCATGTGCCCTGTATGGCTCACGTCCTTAACCTGGTGGTGCAGCGGTTCTTGGGCAGGTACCCGGGCTTACAGGATGTCCTGAGGCAGGCCAGGAAAGTCTGTGTGCATTTCTGCAGATCTTATAATGCCAGTGCTCGCCTGGCTGAGCTGCAAAAGGAGTTGAAACTGCCCAAGAACCGCCTTATATGTGACATGCCCACCAGGTGGAACTCAACGTTGGCCATGCTGCAGCGGCTGCACACGCAGCAGAGGGCCATCAATGCGTACCTGTGCGACTACGGCACCAGGACAGGGTCAGGGGAGCTTGGGTTTTTTTCACCACGCCAGTGGGGCATGATCAGGGATGCATGCACTGTCCTGGCACCATTTGAGGAGGCCACGAGGATGGTGAGCAGTGACAGTGCATGCATCAGTGACACTGTACCTCTTGTCCACAGTGTTCCTTCTGTCCCACCCATCGCACAGGAAGAGGAGGAGGAGGAGGAGGATTGTGTCAGCATGGAGGTGGAGGCTGGCACTCAGCATCATCAGCAGCAGTCTTTTAGGGATGATTTACAGTCCCAAGAAACCAGTGGACTTGTACGTGGCTGGGAGGAGGTGGCTGCGGATCATGTCATCCTTAGTGACCCAGAGGACTCCGGACTGAATGCCTCAGCTAACCTACGCTGCATGGCCTCCCTGATCCTGCAAAGTCTGCGGAAGGATCCTCGTATTCTTCGGATCAAGGAGAGGGACCATTACTGGCTGGCCACTCTCCTTGATCCACGGTACAAGGGTAAGGTTGCGGACCTTATGTTACCGTCGCAGAGGGAGCAGAGGATGAGACAACTCCGGGAGGCCTTGCAGAAAGGTCTGTGCAACGCGTTCCCAGAGACTGGGAGGTTACAAACTCCTGGTCCTGGACAACGAGTTGCTGAGGCTTCGGGCAGTCAAAGAAGGAGCGGTGGGGAAGGTGGCTGTCTGACCGATGCGTTCAGACAATTCTTTAGTCCGCAGCCCCAAAGTATGATCGGTTCCAGCAACCATCGCCAGCGTCTGATATACATGGTGCAGGAATACCTAGGGGCAAGGTCAGACTTGGACACCTTCCCCACCGAAAATCCTCTGGCTTACTGGGTCTTGAGGATGGATCACTGGCCAGAGCTTGCACAGTATGCAATTGAGCTACTGGCCTGTCCTGCATCCAGCGTTCTTTCAGAACGCACATTCAGTGCTGCTGGAGGATTTGTCACGGATCACAGGGTGCGCCTGTCCACCGACTCTGTTGATCGACTGACTTTCATCAAGATGAACCAGTCTTGGATCACCACCAGCTACCACACACCAGATGCTGATATAACAGACTAATTGATTTTAAAATGTCACATCCCTTCAAGACTGATGCTGATGCTGAGTGCCTATGCTGTTATGTTGACTGGCTATCCTCCTCCTCCTCAATGATCCGATTGATGATGATAGCTTGGAAGATCATTTTCGTTTATGGGTGACGCCACCAGTGGCTAAGGCCCAATTTTTCAGCCCCTGTTTAACAGGGGCGTGTAATTAAAATTTTTGATGCAATACTTTGCAACAGGCCTCATTGCTGTGCTCCAAGTACAGTATCTGTGAGGGGTTGCAGTGTTGTGCCACCAGTGCCTAAGGCCCAATTTTTCAGCCCCTGTTAAACAGGGGCATGCAATTATAATTATTGATCTAATAATTCACAGCAGGGCCCATTGCTGCGCCCACCAAGAGTAACTGTCAGGCCTTACAGTGTTGTGGCACCACCACCAAAGGCCCAATTTTTACTACCACTGATCAACAATTATATGTTATTACAATTCCTGATATAATAGTTGACAGCAGGGCGTTCCAGCACCAACCAAGAGTAACTGTGAGTGCTTACAGTGTTGTGCCAACATCAACACCTAAGGGGCCAATTTCTGCAGAGTATATACGGCAGGTCCCTACTTTCAAACATCCAACTTACAAACTACTACTACTTGCAAACGGAAGAAGACAACAGGAAGTGAGAGGAAATCTACCCCTTGGAAGGAAAATTCTCTCCTGTAAGAATTAATATGGGAAAAAAAGTGTCTCCTCTCTACTGATGCTTTATCACCAATCCTTGTTTCAATAAAAACACCACATTTCAAAAACAGTTGTCATTGGGACGCAAAGTGAGGTGAAATGTTCTGAACAGGTGCACAGACAGCAAAACAAATGTGACAGGGGTGATAACCCTTCCCTATGTTTTCCAAAAAGCTTAAAAATAGATTTTTTGGCTGGAGCTACACTTAAACAATGTACCTGTTCAAAATTACAAACAGATTCTACATAAGAACAAACCTACAGTCCCTGTCTTGTATGCACCGCCTGTATAGGGCTGTTCAGAGTATATAGGGCCTTTTTTATTTTGTGTGCGGGGTTCCCCTTAATATCCATACAAGACCCAAAGGGGCTGGTAATGGGGTGGGGGGGGGGGGGTGATGGGGTAGCTATGCCATTTTTCTTAAAGATTTTCATCCATATTACTGGGACCAGACATTACATTAAAGCCGCAAGCAGTTTTAAATGGCTTTTTTCCCTTTAGAAATGCTATTTTGTGCAGGGACAGTTCTAAACACGGGAAACACGTGGCACTTCACAGGCATACTTTAGACACCCCCCAGGTACAATATTTAAAGGAATATTTGACTTTTTTTTTTTCACTTTATGCATCATTAAAATGACTGCTCCCGGAAAACGTCCGTTTTTAAAACTTCTTTTTGCATTGATACATGTCCCCTGGTGCAGAACCCGGGTTCCCAAACTCTGTTTCGGACAATAACATGCATAATAGTCGTTATAATTAGCACTTTAGAATCCGAACGTTCGCATCCATTGTATTTAATAGGGTTCTAATGTTCGTGCAAACTTTCGGTCCGTTCGCGGGTTCTGGTGCGAACCGAACCCGGGGGTGTTCGGCTCATCACTAATCATTAGGCCTAGCATACTCTGATAGGTTAGACTAGCAATAAGGGACATACACATTAATACATTCATGCAATAGTTATATATAAGTTCAGCAGAGTGTATATTATTGCATATTTTACATCACTCACTCACTGACCTTCTCCTGCTCTGAGTCTTTGGTGAAGAATTTACCCAGGTATGCGTACTGACTGCTTCTCCAGATCCTCTGTTCCAGGACACCTCCTCCATGACAGCGTAAGGAGTGGCTCCCTCCCAGCTCCCAAGCTCCTCTGCCGAGGCCTGCACCCACCCAGATGGGGATGGGCCTCCTGCTGCAGTCTAACAATCCATTATTCACTTCACCCAGCCGACAACTCCCCTCCAGTGGGCTGGACCTGAGCTTAAGTAGGAGGCCTGCCCCCTGCCAATTCCAGAAAAATCCTGGACTGCCGCACTCTGCAAAAGATGCTGGTTTATTCCATAAAATCCACAAAATACAGCAAAAATAGCTATGAGTAAGCATCTTATGATGTAAAACGCGTTAGCCAGTACCTGTGTTCACTTTTTGGAGTTTTTTTGCTGTATTTTGTGGATTTTATGGAATAAACCAGCATCTTTTGCAGAGTGCGGCAGTCCAGGATCTTTCTTTCTTTCATTGCCTACATTGTGCAGAGCCAGCACCTGTGTGTGCTCTAAGTGGGGCGGGAGCAGTGCATGGATTCAGAGGCTTCGGAGCGGTAATCCCTCTTCACCCTGCCAATTCCAGTTGGGGATTGGTCAGGGCTCCTCACATGAACTCCCTGTCACTCCAATTCCCAGCTCCGCCCCTCTTCCAGAACATTCTCCCTGGAAGCAGGGGAGGCGTCCAAGAACTAAAGGACAGGTGGTCACACCCACTGCTACACTAACCACTCCCTGCCCCAGATCAAAACAAACAGGCCTAGCATGCAGCATAGACCTGCCTAAATTTACCTGCCTGGCAACTATCACAAAAAAAACCTTACCTCCATCACCTACCTATAGTAGAGGGCGCTACAAATACAAGAAACCTATTGCTTCCCACTACACCTAATTGGATTACAGTTAATAAGCTCCTACATATCGGTGAAGACCATCAGATCTGCAACGGGGACACTATTGCTATTATTGATACAAGGGCCATTATACTATTACTTCTAAGCCTGATCTACCATTAGGGTAACATTCATAGGCCGGCCAGGTGTGTCAGTATAATATGTTAGCTGTGTTTATCCCTGCGGGGAATAGCATTGTTTGGTTGAGGAAGTGTATATAACCTACTGTTTATCTGTTAATATCTTGTCTTTTGTCATTCGGAGGAATTCCTTTGCTGAGTTGGCGCTGTTGCCGAAAACTCAGCAGATCTATTACCTTCTCATTGTGACAATATCTCTTTGATTGGCTCTAGTAAATATTATCAGAACATAAATACAAAGAGTTGTCTGATTTATTACTCTACAGTGGTACAAGGATGTTGGAACCCAGAGTGTCAGGTGAGTTGGAATTTTCACCAGGTCATGGCAGTGCAGATGAGCAGGTAATTCCAAGCAGTCCCTTAGGGGGTCGTTCTACACTACTATATATTCTTGTTCTACATCTGATCAGCACAGTGACATCACTTCCTCCTAGCGCTCTATGATAGGAGGGACATCACTTCCTCCTAGCACTCTATGATAGAGATAACCACACAGGAGGGAAAGGAGGGACACATCTAATGGTCGGTGAGGGTTATGAAATCATCTGTTTTTTTGGAAGGGTGGTGGGGGTGTCCCTGAATGGCAGTTTGGAAATGTGTTCACTCACCACATGTGACATCTGCTAGTTTCTCCTTCTCCGGTCCCCCAGCTCTGCATATCCTCTGCGGCTCAGTCATCTCTCTCCGGTCCCCGCTCACCTTCCACTATAGAGTCCTCTCTTTCCGGTCCTCACTCACCTTCCACTATAGAGTCCTCTCTCTCCTGTCCCCGCTCACCTTCCACTATAGAGTCCTCTCTTTCCGGTCCTCACTCACCTTCCACTATAGAGTCCTCTCTCTCCGGTCCTTGCTCACTTTCCATTGTAGAGTCCTCTCTCTCCGGTCCTTGCTCACTTTCCATTGTAGAGTCCTCTCTCTCCGGTCCTCACTTACCTTCCACTATAGAGTCCTCTCTCTCTGGTCCTCACTCACCTTCCACTATAGAGTCCTCTCTTTCCGGTCCTCACTCAACTTCCACTATAGAGTCCTCTCTCTCCTGTCCCCGCTCACCTTCCACTATAGAGTCCTCTCTTTCCGGTCCTCACTCACCTTCCACTATAGAGTCCTCTCTCTCCGGTCCTTGCTCACTTTCCATTGTAGAGTCCTCTCTCTCCGGTCCTCACTTACCTTCCACTATAGAGTCCTCTCTCTCCGGTCCTCACTTACCTTCCACTATAGAGTCCTCTCTCTCCGGTCCTCACTCACCTTCCACTATAGAGTCCTCTCTTTCTGGTCCTCACTCAACTTCCACTATAGAGTCCTCTCTCTCCTGTCCCCGCTCACCTTCCACTATAGAGTTCTCTCTCTCCGGTCCTTGCTCACTTTCCATTGTAGAGTCCTCTCTCTCCGGTCCTCACTTACCTTCCACTATAGAGTCCTCTCTCTCCGGTCCTCACTCACCTTCCACTGTAGAGTCCTCTCTCTCTCCAGTCCTTGCTCACTTTCCACTATAGAGTCCTCTCTCTCCGGTCCTCAATCACCATCCACTATAGAGTGCTCTCTCTCCGGACCCCACTCACCTTCCACTATAGAGTCCTCTCTTTCCGGTCCTCACTCACCTTCCACTATAGAGTCCTCTCTCTCCGGTCCTCACTCAACTTCCACTATAGAGTGCTCTCTCTCCGGACCACACTCACCTTCCACTATGGAGTCCTCTCTTTCCGGTCCTCACTCACCTTCCACTATAGAGTCCTCTCTCTCCGGTCCTCACTCAACTTCCACTATAGAGTCCTCTCTCTCCTGTCCCCGCTCACCTTCCACTATAGAGTTCTCTCTCCTCGGTCCTTGCTCACTTTCCATTGTAGAGTCCTCTCTCTCCGGTCCTCACTTACCTTCCACTATAGAGTCCTCTCTCTCTCCGGTCCTCACTCACCTTCCACTGTAGAGTCCTCTCTCTCTCCAGTCCTTGCTCACTTTCCACTATAGAGTCCTCTCTCCGGTCCTCACTCACCTTCCACTATAGAGTGCTCTCTCTCCGGACCCCACTCACCTTCCACTATAGAGTCCTCTCTTTCCGGTCCTCACTCACCTTCCACTATAGAGTCCTCTCTCTTTGGTCCTCACTCACCTTCCACTATAGAGTCCTCTCTTTCCGGTCCTCACTCACCTTCCACTATAGAGTCCTCTCTCTCCGGTCCTCACTCAACTTCCACTATAGAGTCCTCTCTCTCCTGTCCCCGCTCACCTTCCACTATAGAGTTCTCTCTCTCCGGTCCTTGCTCACTTTCCATTGTAGAGTCCTCTCTCTCCGGTCCTCACTTACCTTCCACTATAGAGTCCTCTCTCTCCGGTCCTCACTCACCTTCCACTGTAGAGTCCTCTCTCTCTCCAGTCCTTGCTCACTTTCCACTATAGAGTCCTCTCTCTCCGGTCCTCACTCACCTTCCACTATAGAGTCCTCTCTCTCCAGGCCCCACTCACCTTCCACTATAGAGTCCTCTCTCTCCAGACCCCACTCACCTTTCACTATAGAGTCCTCTCTCTCCGGACCCCACTCACCTTTCACTATAGAGTCCTCTTTCTCCAGTCCTCACTCACCTTCCACTATAGAGTCCTCTCTCTCTGGTCCTCACTCACCTTCCACCATAGAGTCCTCTCTCTCCAGTCCTCACTCACCTTCCACCATAGTGTTCCTACATTGCGAACCACGTGTGTGTCATCTTCTAGTTGCTCCGCTTCAGTCCGGACCCCGCTCACCTTCCACTATAAAGTCCTCTCTCATCTTCCACTATAGAGTCCCCTCTCTCCGGTCCTTCATCACCTTCCACTATGGAGTCCTCTCTCTCCGGTCCTCACTTACCTTCCGCTATAGAGTTCTCTCTCTCCGGTCCTCACTCACCTTCCACTATAGAGTCCTCTCTCTCCGGGCCCCACTCACCTTCCACTATAGAGTCCTCTCTCTCCAGACCCCACTCACCTTTCACTATAGAGTCCTCTCTCTCCGGACCCCACTCACCTTTCACTATAGAGTCCTCTTTCTCCAGTCCTCTCTCATCTTCCACTATAGAGTCCTCTCTCTCCGGTCCTTCATCACCTTCCACTATGGAGTCCTCTCTCTCCGGTCCTCACTTACCTTCCGCTATAGAGTCCTCTCTCTCCGGTCCTCACTCACCTTCAACTATAGAGTTCTCTCTCTCCGGTCCCCGCTCACCTTCCGCTATAGAGTTCTCTCTCTCCGGACCCCACTCACCTTCCACTATAGAGTCCTCTCTCTCCTGTCCCCGCTCACCTTCCGCTATAGAGTTCTCTCTCTCCGGTCCTTGCTCACTTTCCATTGTAGAGTCCTCTCTCTCCGGTCCTCACTTACCTTCCACTGTAGAGTCCTCTCTCTCCGGTCCTCACTCACCTTCCACTGTAGAGTCCTCTCTCTCTCCAGTCCTTGCTCACTTTCCACTATAGAGTCCTCTCTCTCCGGTCCTCACTCACCTTCCACTATAGAGTCCTCTCTCTCCAGGCCCCACTCACCTTCCACTATAGAGTCCTCTCTCTCCAGACCCCACTCACCTTTCACTATAGAGTCCTCTCTCTCCGGACCCCACTCACCTTTCACTATAGAGTCCTCTTTCTCCAGTCCTCACTCACCTTCCACTATAGAGTCCTCTCTCTCTGGTCCTCACTCACCTTCCACCATAGAGTCCTCTCTCTCCGGTCCTCACTCACCTTCCACCATAGTGTTCCTACATTGCGAACCACGTGTGTGTCATCTTCTAGTTGCTCCGCTTCAGTCCGGACCCCGCTCACCTTCCACTATAAAGTCCTCTCATCTTCCACTATAGAGTCCCCTCTCTCCGGTCCTTCATCACCTTCCACTATGGAGTCCTCTCTCTCCGGTCCTCACTTAGCTTCCGCTATAGAGTCCTCTCTCTCCGGTCCTCACTCACCTTCAACTATAGAGTTCTCTCTCTCCGGTCCCCGCTCACCTTCCGCTATAGAGTTCTCTCTCTCCGGACCCCACTCACCTTTCACTATAGAGTCCTCTCTCTCCAGACCCCACTCACCTTCCACTATAGAGTCCTCTCTCTCCGTACCTCACTCACCTTCCACTATAGAGTCCTCTCTCTCCGTACCTCACTCACCTTCCACTATAGAGTCCTCTCTCTCCGTACCTCACTCACCTTCCACTATAGAGTCCTCTCTCTCCGTACCTCACTCACCTTCCACTATAGAGTCCTCTCTCTCCGGTCCTCACTCACCTTCCACTATAGAGTCCTTTCTCTCTCCGGTCCTTGCTCACTTTCCACTATAGAGTCCTCTCTCTCTGGTCCTCACTCACCTTCCACCATAGTGTTCCTACGTTGCGAACCACGTGTGTGTCATCTTCTAGTTGCTCTGCTCCAGTCAAGACCCTGCTAACCTTCCACTATAGAGTCCTCTCTCTCCGGTCCCCGCTTACCTTTTTTCTGCTCCACGCTGCACACCAGATGATGTAATGTCTGCACCAGACACTTCCGGAATATAGAGCAAGAGAATGTCACAGCACACCACGGCTTCTGTGATACTTTTTCGAAGCTTTAAGGAAGCTTGGCAAATGCCCCGTGTGTGTTGGTTTTCTATTTGTTTTAAAGGGGTCACGTAAAACCCTTACTCAGTAGTACCCCCACTCACCTGATCCCCAGCTTATTAGTACCCTTAATCAGCAGATCCTCAGGTTATTGGTACCTTTGTTCAGTGGATCCCCTATTTAGTAGCACCCCCAGCTCTGCTGATGCCACACTCAGTATTAACCCCCAGCTCTAATGATCCTCTGGTCTTCTGATCCTCCTCTCTCTGGTCTCCACTTACCACCCACTGTATTACTCTTAAGATGCTCACCATGTGTGACATCTGATAGTTTTTCCTGCTCCGGTCCCCAAGCTCTGCTGATTCCCGACACTCAGTCTTTTCTCTCTCTGGTCCCTGCTCACCTCCCTCTATATTGCTCCCATGCTGCTCACCACATATGACATCTGTTAGTTTCTCCTTTTCCAGGCCCCCAGCTCTGCTGATCCTCTGACCCACTAAGTCCTCCCTCTCCAGTCCCCATATGCTATAGCGCTCCCATGTTGCTCACCATGTGTGCTGTCTGCTAGTTGCTCCGCTCCAGCCCGGACCCCGCTCACCTTCCTGCTGCTCCACACCAGATATGACGTCTGCACCAGAATATATACACATCAACCGGAAGTGACTGTGGATAAAGTCCTTCAAGTCTGCTTGTTGGTTTCCCAGTGCATCCTGGGATATCTCATACCTACAATACCTCCAAAACAAAGCAAAGCTAATTGATGAAAATCTTCTCAAATGCTGCCTGTGCTGTAAGTGAGCGTTGTCAAACTTCTATGGAGGGTTTGGAGATGCTTTGTAGCACTAAGAAAATCATTTGGGGGGTAATTTTCGTAGCAAAACAAACGATATGTGATCAGGACTGTAAGGAACCATTTTATTGAGGGGGAGGAGCTTTAATTGCAGAATGCTTTAAAAAAAGTCCAATGCCACATATTGAAGCAAGTGTGACTGATCCCTTAATCTGAACAGAAGATTACAGCGCAAACATACAAAAATATGTCACGTCACCCTGAATACTGCCTGCGATACGCTTTATTGAATTAAGCCCCATATGATAGATGTGTTCCATCGGGATTACAAAGTTCTTGTGGAATGTGATGAGGAAATAACAACTTCTGATCCCGGTGAAGGTTCTGGAAGTTTATTTATAAGAGAAGAGTTACAAAGTAAAAGTAAAGATTATAAAGTAGAGAGATGAAGGTGTGAGGAGATCCTAAGATGTGGCAGGTGGACCAAGAATCTGACCTCTTCATCAAACAGGAGGCTTTTACCCTCCAATCTTGGACAGTTGTCATGGAGGACCATCCCAAACTTCAACATTTTACAGAGGAAATCATTCACTGAAGAATTTGTACAAGCAGCACATCATTCATTACAAGAGACATTCATTTCTGTTATCTCTGAACACCTTAACAGCTTGTCCCACCTCCAGACTCCCAAACCCCTCATTGTAGAAGAAGGAGACCAACTGTCTCTATGTTCCCCAACAAGACCTTCCAAGGATCCGGAGAACAACAATTTATTCTAATAACACCTTTCTGTAAAGTCATTCTAGAAAGAGAACCTGTTATTATATAAAGAACCTAACATTAGCATATAAGCACTTAGTCATGTCATTTCATCATTAGTAAATCATATGAGAATTATTTCTCTTTATCAGATAAATAGAGGAAATGGAACAATTGTTCGGCTCCATAAGGATCATAGAGGTGCCGGGACTGAAGGGGTTAATGGTGATTGTAGTCATCCAATCCCTCCCATCATTCTATCTGTATCCAATCATTGATCAATATTCCCATATACAGAGCCGAGGATTTCCACTTCCTGAGACTGTATACCCCCTGTCACCTGTCCACAATCCCCGCCCCCTCTACATTATAACCAGTAGGAACAATACTAGCACTGGCTGTATTCATAGAGACAATCATCACAGCCAATGACAGTGAGGGGGAGCAGCAATCACAGATCCATGGATTTGTCATGTAAAGCAACCTGTGAGGACAGAAATGTAGGAATTCTCATTGTGGATATTAAAGTGTGTGTCTAGACAAATCCTATTGTTCTATATGTGGATGGAGTGGGGAGGATTAGAACCCCTGTAAGGTTTTTACTGCTATCCAGGGCTCCATTCGAGAATTTCCCCTCACTTCCTGTTCTGGTGACAATGTTTTATCAGACAGGAAATGAAGGAAAATCTACACCAGGGACACAGACAGAAATAAAAATTTGACAGGGGTTCTAATCCTTCCCCTTCTCTACTAAAGAAAAGGATTTCTATATCTGTCTGTGTTGCTGATGGAGAGTTCCTCTCACTTCCTGTCCGGGGAAATGTTGTCACAGGGACAGGAAGTGAGGGGAGATCTCTTGAATGGAGCCCCAGATAGCAGGGAAAACCTTACAGAGGTTCTTGTTATGTCCCTATGCCCAGGTTCACACTGGGGCTGCGGGAGTAAGCCGTGTGAGTTCAGCTGAACTCGCACCATTTCACTCCTGCCTGTCAGTCCCGATTTCAGCTCGATTTCAGAGACATCTGAAACAGATGTCAATGTAAATCGCGGCTGAAATCGCAAAAAGTAGTACAAAAACTACTTTTTGTAATCGGTGCAGCGCCGCAGATGCGGCGTCGCACCGATTAGGACGGTGCCATTCGCCGCAATTTGCGGCAAATTTCGCCGATTTGACATGCGATTTGACATGTCAAATCGCATGTCAAATCGTACCAGTGTGAACCAGGGCTTAGACACGGGGTCTCTCAGAGTGTTGCTAGCAATGCTGCCAGTATCTGCTCAGCAAGTTACACACAGGCCAGATGAACTTCTTAACCATGGAAGGGTTTATTACTCACTCAGAACATGATGACTTTGTTACATAGAGTCCTAATACAACAGGATTCTGTCATTACCAGATGTAATCCCTTCTGTGCATCATGCTGCTGCTGCTTCCAGTCTCACACACCACTCTCACTACTTCCTGGTACAGCCCCTTCCCAGCATGCATCAGGAGAAGAAGGTGAAGGGTCACACAGTGCTCCAGCACAAAATTCACATCTCCTCTTTTTTCCATAAAAAAAAACAATAGGAAAAAAAAAAAATATAATAATTTGGCTGTTACTGATTAAAATTTTCGTGTTCGATTAATCAATTTTTTTTTAAAATCGACGAATTTCGATTAATTATAACGCACATACAGATCCAATTACTTTTAGCTGATCTCCTTGCAGGCGGATTCCCAGTGCAGCTACCAACCACTGGAAAAATGGATAGCAGGATACAAAAAACACACAAATGCAGCGCTGTCAGGAATGGTGTCATTACTGGGCTCACCTGCTGGTGGCACTGTTGCTTTCAGCACCAGTGGGTGTAGTTCTGGTGGCCACCAGCGGGTGTCTCCTCACCAAGACTCTCTTCCAGCCATCAAGCACACCTGATCTGGGTCTGCTGGACTATATAAACCCGCCCTTAACAAAGCTCAGTGCTCCATAATTCCTTCCGCAAGCCTGGTCCCTGCCTGAAGCTGATCCATTGCCTGAACCTGAACCTGATCCTGATCCTGATCCGTTGCCTGAAACTGATCCTGATCCGTTCCCTGCCTTGTCCTGGACTCTGATCCTTGATCCTTGTACCCTGTCCCCTGATACCTGGCCCCTGATACCAGCTCCCCCTTGCTGTCTGCTCCCAGTACCTGGCCTTCTGCTCCCCTTGTCTCTCTTCCCTGCCTTGTTCATGTATGTGTGTTCTCTTTTGTACATATTAGTTAGCTAGTTAGATTAGGTTGTTTTTGGGGTTTGTTGTGTTCTTTTGTATTCGTTTCTTGCTTATGGTTTGCTGTGGTTTTGTTTACACGTGTGTCTTTATCTTTAATAAACATTTATATTTTTCACTTACTCTGTTCCTGATTCTTTAATGTGCAGCCCAATGATCTGATCACCTGTATTGGATGTCTGTGTATAGCATCCTCGTGACAGAATTCTGGAGCCATACAATCAGATCGGCTGCACCTGGGAATTGGGTCTGAGCACTTGTTAAAATTACTAAGATGGAGGTGGACGATATTTTTTATCTTTCGCTCCTGGCGACAGATGACAGAGATTTCTGTTATCAGACACTAAGAGAATATACTAGAGAGCAGTTATTAGAATGCATCCGCATAGCTCACGTTTTTGTGGATCAGGGTAGTTTTGTGTTTGAGGACGTGCAGCCATTGATTTGGATCTGTACAGAGTTGGTCCTGTCTGATGCCTCTAGTGGAACTGATGATTATACACCTCCTTTTAATGCAGCTCAAGTAGAATCTTTGGTGTGGCTGTTGGAGGATGACTCCGCCTTTTTCCATGAGCAGTACTCTGCTTGTCCTGAACAGGTGCTTGCAGCATGCATTGATTCAGTGCAGTCTCTGATCAGACAAGCAGTGTGCAAACCTGATTTTGTGAAACCCTTATTACAGGCCTGGTCAAGTTTGTTGTACTCAGCCCCTGTCAGTTCCCAACCATCCATTTCTATGTCTAGATACCAACCTGCTGGGATGTCTTCCTCTCTTTTTCCCCCAATTCCCACTTTCGCTGAACCATACACCCAGCTAACAATGAAGTACCAGTACCCTGTTTCCTCCTGCTGCACTTACCCTTCCTTTAACCCTTCTGATTCTTCTCTGCTGGCTCCATCAGTTCTTCCAAAGCCCCCTTCAAAGTCTGCACCCTCTGTTTCACCATCCCTCCGCTCTTCCCTGCTACCAGCTATATCCAATACCTGCAGTCCTATTTCCACATATAAATCCTCAGTGGCGAAACCAAAGAAAAAAAGGAAGTATTTCCCAACCCATTTAATCCTACCACTATCCCAACCTGCCTCCACACCCACCAACCTGCTCCAGCCTGCGTTCATGCCAGCTGAACCTGACGATCTACCTAAATCTGCCAACCCTATGCCTGTTACCCAGTCTGACATCCCAGTGCCCTTTACCCAGCCTGAAGTTCCTGTGCCAGTTTGCCAGCCTGAAGTTCCCGTGCCAGTCTGCCAGCCTGAAGACCCTGTACCAGTCTGCCAGCCTGAAGACCCTGTACCAGTCTGCCAGCCTGAAGACCCTGTACCAGTCTGCCAGCTTGAAGTTCCTGTGCCAGCCTGCCAACTTGAAGTTCATGTGCCTGCCTTCCAAACAGAAGTCCTGATGACGGTGTCCCAGTCGGAAGATCCGGTGACCCTGCCTGAAGATTTGGTGACTGAGACCCCGTCTGAAGATCCGGTGCCCATTTCCCAGCCTGTGGTTGTGGTGCCCGTTTCCCGGCCTGTGGTAGTGGTGCCCGCTGCGGTGCTCATTTCCCGGCTTGAGGTTGTGGTCCCCGTTTCCCGGCTTGAGGTTGTGGTGCCCGTTTCCCGGCTTGAGGGTATGATGCCCATTTCTCAATCTGTGGAGCCTACTACCCAGTCTGACATGTTCCCACCTGCTGCCCAGCCTGAGATGTTCCCGTCTGCTGCCCAGCCTGAGATGTTCCCGTCTGCTGCCCAGCCTGAGATGTTCCCGTCTGCTGCCCAGCCTGAGATGATCCCGTCTGCTGCCCAGCCTGAGATGATCCCGTCTGCTGCCCAGCCTGAGATGATCTCGTCTGCTGCCCAGCCTGAGATGTTCCCGTCTGCTGCCCAGCCTGAGGTGTTCCCGTCTGCTGCCCAGCCTGAGGTGTTCCCATCTGCTGCCCAGCCTGAGGTGTTCCCGTCTGCTGCCCAGCCCGAGGTGTTCCCGTCTGCTGCCCAGCCCGAGGTGTTCCCGTCTGCTGCCCAGCCCGAGGTGTTCCCGTCTGCTGCCCAGCCCGAGGTGTTCCCGTCCGCTGCCCAGCCCGAGGTGTTCCCGTCCGCTGCCCAGCCCGAGGTGTTCCCGTCCGCTGCCCAGCCCGAGGTGTTCCCGTCCGCTGCCCAGCCCGAGGTGTTCCTGTCCGCTGCCCAGCCCGAGGTGTTCCTGTCCGCTGCCCTGCCCAAGGTGTTCCTGTCCGCTGACCAGCCCGAGGTGATCCTGTCCGCTGCCCAGCCCGAGGGGTTCCAGCCTGCTGCCCAGCTCGACAACCCAGAGCCTGTTGTCTGCCCGGATGTGCCCGCTGTCAAGTCTGCTGCTCCAGCGCCCGCTGCTCAGTCGGATGTCCCAGAGCCTACTGTCTTGCTTGGTGATCCTGTACCTGATATCCAGCCTCACGATCCAGTTCCTGATGGTCCCATTCCTGATATTCTGCCTGGTGGTTCCTTTACTGCTGCCCAGCCTGATGACCCAGAGCCCGATGCCCAGCTTAATGATATGGTCCCTGCTAAACCTATTCCCGATGCCCAGCTGGCCGCTGATGTCTTCCTGATGGATGCCCTCTTTTCCGCTGTTTTAATCCTTCTTGTCACCCAGCCTGAATGTAATGCCCCTGCGTGGTCTGCCTACGATGGGTTCTTGCCCGTTGCCCTGCTAATTTTCATTTCCAGATCTAGACCTCCTGACCCTGGTGGTGGGATGCATGTCCTATTTTCAGACTCTAGTGGCACGTCCCCCAGTGAACTAAAGGACTCTGGTCTAGGAAGTGCGAAGAAGTCCGCAGATTCAGTAGGGAAACTTTTTAGGGGGTTTCCGTATCCACTCGGACTGTCAAACCAAGGGCTGAATGGAGTGTCCGGAGGCCACTCCTTAAGGGGGGGAGAACTGTCAGGAATGGTGTCATTACTGGGCTCACCTGCTGGTGGCACTGTTGCTTTCAGCACCAGTGGGTGTAGTTCTGGTGGCAACCAGCGGGTGTCTCCTCACCAAGACTCTCTTCCAGCCATCAAGCACACCTGATCTGGGTCTGCTGGACTATATAAACCCGCCCTTAACAAAGCTCAGTGCTCCAGAATTCCTTCTGCAAGCCTGGTCCCTGCCTGAACCTGATCCATTGCCTGAACCTGAACCTGATCCGTTGCCTGAACCTGATCCTGATCCGTTCCCTGCCTTGTCCTGGACTCTGATCCTTGTACCCTGTCCCCTGAGACCTGTCCCCTGATACCAGCCCCCCCTTGCTGTCTGCTCCCAGTACCTGGCCTTCTGCTCCCCTTGTCTCTCATCCCTGCCTTGTTCATGTATGTGTGTTCTCTTTTGTACATATTAGTTAGCTAGTTAGATTAGGTTGTTCTTTTGTATTCATTTCTTGCTTATGGTTTGCTGTGGTTTTGTTTACACGTGTGTCTTTATCTTTAATAAATATTTATATTTTTCACTTACTCTGTTCCTGATTCCTTAATGTGCAGCCCAATGATCTGACTACCTGTGTTGGATGTCTGTGTATAGCATCCTCGTGACAAGCGCTCAATGGGAATAGCATTAAAACTTTTATAGTCTTCAGGTAGGTAACAAAATAAATATTGCACTGGAGATAAAATCGATGTAGCTACATAAACTGTAAAAATGGTGCGAGTAATACCAAACAGTTTACTGGTATAAAAATGTGTACAACGATACCACTGCTCAATCCAGATGAGGAGGGGTTAACATCAGTCCGTCGGCATGTAGATGTCCCGTGAAGGGAACCATCACAACTCCCAGTGGATGGCTGTAGAATCCCAGGTTGATAGAGGGAAGTGTAACAGCCCTTGCGTGTGGCAGATAGTAAGGTCCCGCCGGCATGCAGATATGAAGGCACAGCAAAGGAGACCTTCAGATGGACACAGCAAGCCCCGCCGGTGTCTGTGATGTCACCGGATCTCCGACAGAACTCCCTGAAGACCCGGAAGCCGGCGGAGAGGTGAGTACCGATTAAAACAATTTTGATCAATCAAAAAAAATAATTGATTAATCGAGGATTAATAGTTAATTTCCACAGCCCTAAAAAATAAACATAACAAGAGAACAAAATACTCAACACATAAAATAACAAGGCAAGCAGGATCAGTTCAGCAAGTAGTATCTCCAACTCAGTTCTGTGGCTCCTGCATCACGTTACGAGCCCTTTGTCTCTGTTTCCTGACCTCCAAAGTGTCCCGTAAGATTTCAGTGCTTTGCCAACGAGGAGTTTGATGTCTTTGCCGGGCAGACTTATGAAGTGGCACAGCACCAGGAGGGGTAGAGGCTGTCAAAGGTTCTGGAGGTGTCAGTGGGTGTCCAACAGACAAATCAGTCTCTGCAACTCCAGGCACATGTCCGGGCTCCTCAGGAATATGGTCACCAACCGATACAGGGGTTGGTTGTAAACTTGTGGGATCATGCCAGACACCATGCCATATGTCACCAGTAGAGCCCTGAGTAGACTCTGGTGGTTGGGTAGAAAGAGAGGTCGGGATTGTTTCTACTGGCAGGCAAATGCGCTTTCTCAATTGCGAAAGGTGTCTTCAAACACAAATGCCATTCTCCAGGCGAACAAGGTACATTCGTTGTCCAAGAGGTCCATCAATAATGCCAGGAAGCCAATGAGGCAAAACTCTGTAATTCCGAAACCATACAAGATCACCAGCACGGAATCCAGGACGGCCTGGCGGAGAACGTGTCGGTGACTGTTCCTGTGGACGAACTAAATCCAGTTTGGTGCGGAGATGCCTGACAAACATAAGAAAAGCTGGGGACAGCCCAGTAGTAGCGTGTTTTGTGTTTCGGTACATGGTCAAGAACTCCAGAAGCTTCTCCTCTGACATTCTGACATGGTCCAGAGTGGACAGTAAGTGCTTCTTAAACGTCTGCACAAACCGTTCTGCAATCTGCATCATGCTGCTGCTTCCCAGTTCCACACACCTCTAACTATTTCCTGGTACAGCCCCTTCCCCAGCATGCATCAGGAGAAAAGGGTGAAGGGTCACACAGTGCTCCAGCACAAACATCACAGTTCTAAACCTTCCCCACTCCATACAAAGCTCTACTATAGATGCACTGTGATGGTGGAGCCCCCAGGGCCATCATCGTGATCCTGGCTACACTATGTAGTGTTTCACTGACCCAGAACAAGCATGCAGCCAGTGAAGGCCATTGTGGAAATTTTATGAAGATGTATTTAATATGTATTGTCATAGTGTCTCCCAGTGTTAGTTCTCCCACAGCCCGCTAAAGAGCTGAGTGGGGATATGTCCACCAGCGAAAGGGCCCCTGTAAGATGCACAGAACGATCGTCTGGGGGGATATGTTCACTCTACAAGGACATTATCGATTATGGGGGGATAAGCTCTCTTGTCCTTCTGTGTGTCTGATCAGCACATGGCAGGACACGTAGCGTACACCTGCACATAACCTCCCATCCACAGGAGCAGTAGTATTATCCGGGTATGCGTTGTTCTCTCAACAACGCAGAATAAGGATTCATACCAGCGGTAATACGGGAGCTTTTAAATTGTCATGGTCAGGGAGAGCGTCCATGGTTAAAAGCCATGTGGCTTCCTTTGTTACAGGAAAAACATACACACTGTCCCTGCCCAGACACGCCCATAAGACTCCCCTAGCCATTATTCCTTGGTTGTTTTTATAAACTCATTTCCTGTGTGGAGGTCATTTCCTGTGTGGAGGTCATTTCCTGCGATGTAATTTCCTATGAAGGAAGTGATTGGCTGTTGGAGCCATCACTTCCTGTTTGTCATTGCTTTTGTTGTGTCTGAATAAAAACCAAGGGCTGTGCTGGATAAAGGCCAGAAGACTGATGCTGAGAACGTAAGCTGTGGTGATGTCTGTTTACGTGGGGATATATGGGAAATAGAGTGATAGGTAAGATGCATTATAACATTAGACGGAATGTGTGCTTATTAGCACAGGAGATATGGTTTGCGTACAGCGTACAGCCATATTTCCATGACAAGGCTGAACAATCTGACCTCCTGCATGCTTTTTCCTGGTCAGTGACACACTAGGTAGTGAAGTGAGGTTAAGGATGAAGATGACGGCCCCGGAACCTGCAGCTTTATAAATAAATAAGTCATGTTTCCTGTCCTCTGCTTCCTCCTATTGGATGAGTATTGCACCAATCACCAATCAGATAATCCACCTTGTGATGTCTCTAGGCAGATCTCTCACTTCTCATTCCCCCCACATATCTTTAAACAACCTCCCACTACACATAATACACCATGGAGGGGCTCAGTGAAGGTGGTGGTGAAGGTGTGGAGATGTCGGATCGGGTCACACAGATCATAAAAGGAGATCCGCCCGGCCTTATAATCCAGATCTATCCTGACTCTCTCACTGGAGACACCGCCGGGTAATGGGATCTTCTTACTGTCATGTCTCACTGAGTACTGATTACCCCACCCCCTCTCCAAACTCCAGGACTTCTTATTATAACCAATCCCTGACTGACCTCCTCTCCTGTCTATACTGGGGTAACACATCCCGACTGTCCACCAATCTGACCCCCCGACATCCACATCCCAGTAATGTCTCCCTGAGGAGAACCTCTGACTGCTCATCACCTGATTACACTGAAACCTCTCTGGTGTTTCTGGGCGATTCTGATCTGATGATTTCTTGGATGCAGTTTTCCTGTCATCTGATATATGTAGAAGATTACCAGCTGTCCTCACATCCAGTAATATGTTTGTAACCCCCGACACCCACGATGTTTGCTGTACAGCCCCAATATTTGGTCCTCCAGCCTGGAGGTGTGAGTGTTGTATGGTGGGAGAGGGTTGTATGGTGGGGGAGGGTTGGGGATTTCCCCCGGATGGTTGTATGGTGGGGGAGGGTTGTATGGTGGGGGAGGGTTGGGGGTGTGGCCTGGATGGTTCAGCATTGGTGTGACCTTTGCCCTTTGTAGTAGAATGTGGATAGACATGTGTGCCTGTACATTTCTCTACATTTACCCCAGACATGATATCAGATAATCCTGTGTGTAATGTGTGTGAGATCCCCGCCACATCCAGATCCCCTCCATCATGGGGGAGTTTATCATGTCTCTCTCTGTCCTCATCATCTCCATCCTCAGTATCACACAAGTCACCTGTGTCTGATTCCTGTAGGACAGTCAGTGGATCCGTCACGTTACACAGCTCCTCAATGTAAAGTATTCTGCTGTATAGTGTGTCCTTCTTTATTTCCAGCTGATTGATCCATTCCTGCAGACTCTGGACTCTTTTCTCCATCTCCTCTCTCTCTCTCATCAGTTTCTGCAGAACATTCCTCAGTTTCTTCTTCTTCATCTCAGAGGCCTCACCCAGAGTCTCCACCTGGTGTCCCCGATGTTCTCCATCCAGCCTGCAGGACATACAGATACAGGAGGAGTCCTCAGTGCAGTAATACTCCAGGATCTTCTTATGGACGGAGCATTTCCTGTTCTCCAGGGAAGTGGTGGGGTCACATAAGACGTGTTCTGGTGACTTGCTGTGGACTCTCAGGTGATTGTCACACAGAGAAGCTTCACAATGCAGACAGGATATCACAGCAGGTACAGGAGTGTGAATACAGTAAGTACAGGAGACCCCGGTGTTCTCCTGATCTGGATGGGTGGACAGGAAATTCTCTACTATGTTACGTAGTTTCAGATTCTTCTGTAGGATGGGGCGTTTCTGGAAGCTTTGTTTACATTCAGGACAGAAATAACCTCCAGACCCCTCCTGTGTATCCAACGCACGACCAATACAGTCCCGGCAGTAGTTGTGACCACATGTCAGGCTTACAGGATCTGTATAAAAGTCCAGACAGACGGAACATTCCAGCTCCTTCCTCAGATCAGCAGACGCCATCGCTGAGAGCAGAAGAGAGAATGACTGTGAAAGTCTCGGACACTCATTAACCAGTTCTGTACATTCCTACACAGGGAGGGGCTGAGACTGAGACACATAGTCATAGGAATCCTTATACAGAGGAACACAGATAATACATGGGAGCATTCCTGACAATAATTTCCCTATCTGGGGAAAATAAGGGACATGTAATAAGGTGAGGAAACGTTGTGTCAGGAATTCTCCTTCATATCATTAGCACATTTCACAGACAAAGGAACACAAAGTTGATGTATTTGGCTGCAATAACACAAGTCATACGGATAGAGCCGGATTACCCACAAGGTGACCCAGAGGGGTGCCTAGGGACTGGCAGCTTTCCAGGGGCCGTCTATATCTTCCTCATTTCCCCCTTCAATATCACTCTCAGATATCATGAGTGTAAAACGTTTCACACCTCAATCAGGGATTGCAGCTGATGACTTCAACTCAGTCAACAGATCTGCAGTCCTGGCTTCGAGATCCTGACCAATAGATGTCTCTCTCCTTGGTTGTCTCCCCATCTCCTCCAACCAGGTCCAAATATCTTATGTCATAGAAATTGTAAGGGTCTTGTAAAGCCCCCCCCCCCTTAATCATGTACTTATGTTGTGCTTTAAAGGTGCATTTTCACTTTTAATTACTAGTCCTGACTGATCTTATTGTCTAAATATAATTACCTTTCATTGGCCGATTCCCTTGCCTCATATCCAAACATCTCTATGCATAGGGGACCCAGTGATGGACACAAGACAAGTTGCTCTACAATACATTGTTCCGCGTTTATTAACCCCAGACATGATGTGAAGTATGGATAAAACATGGGCGTTACCGGCCACCTTCCACCAATAAGGGGTACATATTCAAATGACACATTTCCTTTTTAACATACAATCAACCAATCACAGTCATTAACTCTTTATCTAAGCAAACCCATCATGTTACATTATTATTATGTCAGATTTAAATGCAGACATCTCCTGACACATACGTCACTTCCTATGTCTGGTTTAGTTTTCAACACAAGACCCATTTATACAACACATATTTTTTACTTAATAAGCAAAATTATAACTTTTAAAGGAACAGTCGTAAATTACATTACAAAACACAAGGGGGCTTTTTCACGACCCTTTCAATCCTCTCTATTGTCATGAATGTGACAATCATGAACCCTGTTGCCCCCAATATGCCCCCGACATTCACCTGGACTACTTTCCCATCAATGTACCACCATCTTAAGCATGTAAAAATAGAGAACAATAAACACATCAGAATCCATAGATATCAAAATCTCGGCTGCATAGCAATTGTCCATGAAATACAAAGGGGGAAGGGGCGTGACAGTCCATAAAAGCAAGTGGGAGGGGCATGACAGCCTTGAGGCCAAATAAAAACTAGTCCCAAAGAAAAGCACAAAAAAAGAGTCTCTTGTATGGCTTCTGAATGTCCATAAAATTCTAAAAAGAAGGAAAAGGGAAATGTCCACATTATAATTCTGATTCTCCTAAACTTTTCCCAAACTTTTGGTTTGATTCTGTGCTCATCCATATTTACAGACATGAATTCTCCACCCCAAACCCTGCCTCTTTGTAAGGACAGAACTCGATATCCACAGACAGACTGGAACTGATGCATTGGGCTAGACTTGGGTCTTCGGGTTGGCATCTGGATCTCTTCCTTGTGATGCTCACTGGAATTTCGTAGACCTTGGGTTTGCGTAATTTGGCTAGCCCTCATTTCCAGGAACATTTTCCAGCAGGAGTCCGCCTTTACTCATCTCAGCACCTCCCATGGCATTTGAACAACCAAGATGAACAACAAAGATTTCCATGTAAAAGCTGTGGTAATTTCTTCAAGTAACTTGACATCTGGATAGGGTAGGGTATGAATTGGGTATAGGGTATGAATGGGGGTAGGGATGAGCTTCGAGTCAAACTCAAACAAACTTTCCCCTGAAATTTTTGCATTTCATGGACTCAACATATGCAGCTATTTATTTTAGTCCTGATTACTTAATTTCAGTAACTCTTCAAATATTTATAATTTCACCCTTTTTTTCAAAATATTATCAATTTAAATTTTAACCTCAAACTTTTAGGGAAATCTTTAGATACACATATATATTATCAGGAACATGGGCCTAATAACCTCTACTCCCAAAACAAGAAAACATAATATGAGACAACCATCTCTTTGTGTACAATTTTAAACAAACACTTAGATACTTTACTAATCAAATAATACCTTGTGCATTCATTAAACACAATACAACCACTTTTTTATTCCACATCCATTTGGCCATTCCATTCATTCTCCATTTAGAAATGTTTCCATATTTTCCCCTCAAACACCTTTTCCCATTTTTTTTTTTTATTTTTGTAAATCAATATCTCTCATATTTTTCCCTAGTGCATAGGATTACACAACCTTAAGTTACTTCCCTTTTTCTTTACTAACCACAATTCCTTTTGGCGTAGCGCCTGGAATGCATAACTTCCTCTTACTTATTTTCATAGCATGGATTTCAACTACTTCTTAATTATAATATTCTTAAACTTGTATTAACCAAAAACGATAAAAATCAAACATTTTAAAACCCCCAATCATTGTTAGACAGCTTAAACACAATTAAAACCATTTTCACAAATAACCATTCCCTTGTTTTGTAACAGGCAATGTCCCTATACAATGCAAAGTTCCCATTTCTTTAACTTTGAAATCAACAAATGTGCCCATCGGCCCAACTTCCCCTCAAACATACAATCTATTTTTTTTATAACAACATATTTCTTTATCGTACATCACGGGACACAGAGCAGCATAGTCATTACTATGTGGGTTATACGCCACCTTCAGGTGATTGGACACTGGCATACTCAAAAACAGGAAATCCCCCTCTATATAACCCCTCCCATAAAGGGAGTACCTCAGTTTTTTCGCCAGTGTCTAAGGTGTTGGTCACGGTTAATGAAGTGCTAAAAAAGAGCTCCGCAGGTGGTCCTGGATAGGATCAGGAGGGGCTATGCAATCGGATCCATTCAAAGAGCCAGAAAAAAAGAAAGGCTAAAATGGATGGTACCCGAGCCTCGAAAGGGAAGAACGAAGTTTCTGCCTGTAACGCTTCTCTTTAAGAGCTGGACCTTGGGATCCAGCGCCTTGGTCACATTCCATACCACAGGTTGCTCTGGCAGGGTGCTGTACAGGTCCAAGGGAGTGGACCCTATATGCAAAGGGGGCCCGGTCCTTAAAGGTCTGTCATGACATGACCCGCCATGATGGGTGAAGATTGAGTGTGCTGTGATTTCCAGCAGTATCCTGCAGAGGGAATGGTAGTGAGGGGAGATCTCTTGAATGGAGCCCCAGATAGCAGGGAAAACCTTACAGAGGTTCTAAACCTTCCCCACTCCATACAAAGCTCTACTATAGATGCACTGTGATTGTGGAGCCCCCCAGGGCCATCATCCTGATCCTGGCTACACTATGTAGTGTGTCACTGACCCAGAACAAGCATGCAGCCAGTGAAGGCCGTTGTGGAAATTTTATGAAGATGTATTTAATATGTATTGTCATAGTGTCTCCCAGTGTTAGTTCTCCCGCAGCCCCGCTCTAAAGAGCTGACTGCGGCAGACTGACACTGGTTGAGTCCCATCTGTTAGTGAAAAACTTCCTGAGGATGGAGAGAGGTGTTTGCAGAGTGGGGATATGTCTACCAGCGAAAGGGCCCCTATGCGATGCACAGAACGATCGTCTGGGGGGATATGTTCACTCTACAAGGACATTATCGGTTATGGGGGGATAAGCGCTCTTGTCCTTCTGTGTGTCTGATCAGCACATGGTAGGACACGTAGCGTACACCTGCAGATAACCTCCCATCCACAGGAGCAGTAGTATAATCCGGGTATGCGTTGTTCTCTCAACAACGCAGAATAAGGATTCATACCAGCAGTAATACGGGAGCTTTTAAATTGTTATAGTCAGGGAGAGCGTCCATGGTTGAAAGCCATGCGGCTTCCTTTGTTACAGGAAAAACATACACGCTGTCCCTGCCCAGACACGCCCATAAGACTCCCCTAGCCATTATTCCTGGGTTGTTTTTATAAACTCATTTCCTGTGTGGAGGTAATTTCCTGTGTGGAGGTCATTTCCTGTGATGTAATTTCCTATGAAGGAAGTGATTGGCTGTTGGAGCCATCACTTCCTGTTTGTCATTGCTTTTGTTGTGTCTGAATAAAAACCAAGGGCTGTGCTGGGTAAAGGCCAGAAGACTGATGCTGAGAACGTAAGCTGTGGTGATGTCTGTTTACGTGGGGATATATGGGAAATAGAGTGATAGGTAAGATGCATTATAACATTAGACGGAATGTGTGCTTATTAGCACAGGAGATATGGTTTACGCACAGCGTACAGCCATATTTCCATGACAAGGCTGAACACTCTGACCTCCTGCATGCTTTTTCCTGGTCAGTGACACACTAGGTAGTGAAGTGAGGTTTAGGAGGAAGATGACGGCCCCAGAACCTGCAGCTTTATAAATAAATCAGTCATGTTTCCTGTCCTCTGCTCCCTCCTATTGGATGGGTATTACACCAATCACCAATCAGATAATCCACCTTGTGATGTCTCTGGGCAGATCTCTCACTTCTGATTCCCCCCACATATCTTTATACAACCTTCCCCTACAAATACCCCAGCATGGAGGGGCTCAGTGAAGGTGGTGGTAAAGGTGTGGAGGTGTCGGATCGGGTCACACAGATCATAAAAGGAGATCCTTCCGGCCTCATAATCCAGATCTATCCTGACTCTCTTACTGGAGACACCGCCGGGTAATGGGTTCTTCTTCTTGTCGTGCATCACTGAGCGCTGATTACCCCGCCCCCACCACTCCAAACCCCAGGACTTCTTATTACATCCAATCACTGACCGGCCTCCTTTCCTGTCTATACTGAGGTAACACACCCCAATTATACAGTACCCTGCCCCCCCAACATCCACTTCCCAGTAATGTCTCCCTGAGGAGAACCTCTGACTGCTTATCACCTGATAATCCTCAAATCTCTCTGGTGTTTCTGGGCGATTCTGACGTGATGATGACCAGGATGAAGTTTTCCTGTCATCTGAAATATGTAGATAATTACCAGCTGTCCTCACATCCAGTAATATGTCTGTAACCCCCGACACCCCCGATGTTTGCTGTACAGCCCCAATATCTGGTCCTCCAGCCTGGAGGTGTGAGTGTTGTATGGTGGGGGAGGGTTGGGGGCGTCTCCTGGATGGTTGTATGGTGGGGGAGGGTTGGGGGCGTGGCCTGGATGGTTCAGCATTGGTGTGACCTTTGCCCTTTGTAGTAGAATGTGGATAGACATGTGTGCCTGTACATTTCTCTACATTTACCCCAGACATGATATCAGATAAACCTGTGTGTAATGTGTGTGAGATCCCCGCCACATCCAGATCCCCTCCATCATGGGGGAGTTTATCATGTCTCTCTCTGTCCTCATCATCTCCATCCTCAGTATCACACAAGTCACCTGTGTCTGATTCCTGTAGGACAGTCAGTGGATCTGTCAAGTTACACAGCTCCTCAATGTCCCCCATCTTCCTGGACAGCTCCTCCTTTTTTATTTCCAGAACCTGGACCAGATCATTGATTATCACAGAGATCCGCTCTGCCTGCCCAGAGATGTTCCTCCGGACTCTATTCTCCAGGTCTTCCAGACGTCTCCTGAGGTCTCTGAACAGGACAGTGACTCTCTCTGTTTCATCATCTGCTTTTCCTTGTACTTTCCTCCTGTGTTCCTGCAGACTCTGGACTCTTTTCTCCATCTCCTCTCTCTCTCTCATCAGTTTCTGCAGAACATTCCTCAGTTTCTTCTTCTTCATCTCAGAGGCCTCACCCAGAGTCTCCACCTGGTGTCCCCGATGTTCTCCATCCAGCCGGCAGGACATACAGATACAGGAGGAGTCCTCAGTGCAGTAATACTCCAGGAACTTCTTATGGACGGAGCATTTCCTGTTCTCCAGGGAAGTGGTGGGGTCACATAAGACGTGTTCTGGTGACTTGCTGTGGACTCTCAGGTGATTGTCACACAGAGAAGCTTCACAATGCAGACAGGATATCACAGCAGGTACATGAGTGTGAATACAGTAAGTACAGAAGACCCCGGACTCCTCCTGATCTGGATGGGTAGACAGGAAATTCTCCACTATGTTACGTAGTTTCAGATTCTTCTGAAGGACGGGACGTTTCTGGAAGCTTTGTTTACATTCAGGACAGGAATAACCTCCAGAACCCTCCTGTGTATCCAACGCACGACCAATACAGTCCCGGCAGTAGTTGTGACCACATGTCAGGGTTGCAGGATCTTTATAAAAGTCCAGACAGACAGAACATTCCAGCTCCTTCCTCAGATCAGCAGACGCCATCGCTGAGAGCAGAAGAGAGAATGACGAGTGCAATGGTGAAAGTCCCTGACACTCATTAACCAGTGTGACCAATTTAGTACATTCCTACACAGGGTGAGACTGAGATTTATTCTTATACAGAAGAACACAGATAATACATGGGAGGATTCCTGAGAATAATCTCCCTATCTGGGAAAATAAAGGACATGTAATAAGGTGAGGAAACGTTGTGTCAGGAATTCTCCTTCATATCATTAGCACATTTCACAGACAAAGGAACACAAAGTTGATGTATTTGGCTGCAATAACACAAGTCATACGGATAGAGCCGGATTATCCAGAAGGTAGAAATTGTAATGGTCTTGTAAAGATCCCCCCCCCCCCCTTAATCATGTACTTATGTTGTGCATATTCAAATGACACAATTCCTTTTTAACATAAAATCAACCAATCACAGTCATTAACTCTTTATTAGGGATGAGCTTGGTGTTCGAGTCGAACAACGGCTGTACACCTGTTCGGTGAAACCAGAACTTTGTGGGCCGTTCGCGCCAAATTCGTGGGACGTGAACGACACACAATAAACTGCGCCATCGCAGTGCATTGCCGGCGCTGTGATTGGCCAAGCATGCACTGTGACCCGGCATGCTTGGCCAATCACAGCACCGGCAGCGAGGAGAGCCATAATTGGCCACAGGCAGGATGCCTGTGGCCAATTATAGCTATGGGGGGTTTAGTACACGCCCCACACTATAAAAGGCCACCAGTGCGGCGGCCTTGTGTAGTGTGTTAGATTGTGTGTGTAGTCCTCTATGGGAATTTTTAGGGTGAAGTCTACAAGTTTTAAATTTTATCAAAAAATATATATTTATTGTTGTAATACAAAATATCAAAGAGATAAAAATACATATACAATTTGGATGTACACAAACACAATTCAAACTATAGAGCAACAAAGTAACAACGTCACAAAAGACCATAAACCACTGTGAGGGTCCTGATTCCTGTGGGAGGGCCCAGGGTGCCCGACGCGTTTCGAGGCTATGGGTTTATATAGCGCCTCTTCTTCAGGGGCTAGTAGTGATAGGTGTTGTGGTCTGTAGTTTGTAGACATAGAACAAAGCAAGAGAGTTGAGTAAACAAGAGCATCGTCTATTTTATGTATATACAGTACAATTGAAAATTAATTCAATAGTTATAATAAAAAGCATCATTATTTGTACCGTAAATCATATATGCTAACCGTTGTTGTCTATGAAGTTTGGTGTGGATACATCCTTGTTTAAAATAACAGAGATTGACGGTCACTGCTCCGGATGAAGGGAGAATGCAGGGGGGTCACAACACGGTGTAGTGTGTTGGCGTGCAGGGAGAGAGAAGGATAGGCAGGGACAGTGTCAGTGATATTCTTTGATAAACCTCCTGCACAGTATACACCTGAAGCTAGCCCTTATTGCTCGTGGTGTTGTTCTGTTGTGTAACACAGACAGGCATCTGCAAGCAGTTACAGTGGGTGTAGGTGCCTCCTGCACAGTATACACATGAAGCTACCCCGTATTGCTGGTTTTCCCATCTCCCTGCAGGCCATTAGAATGTCTGGAAGGCAAACAAGGAGAGGCAGACAGTCAGGAGCCAATAAAAGAGGGCAAGCAGGCTCTGTCTAGAGACAACAGCGCTGGTCGTGGACGCAGTGCATCGTCATCAGCACGTGGCCATGGGACACGCTTGTCCTTATTTTCGGCAGCTGGACGTGTTGAGCCGCATCATGCCGAAGACTTGGTAGAGTGGATGACCAAGCCCTCCTCATCCTCCTCATCCTCTCTCACCCAGGCTCAGGGTACTGGCAAAGCAGCTGCCAAAGCGTCCTCTTCCCTCGTATCAATGTCATCATCAGTCACTCCTTCCCTAGACCCACCATGTCCTCCTGAGGAGTCCCCCGAACTGTTTGAGGACAGTATTGGGTACATGCTCCAGGAGGATGCCCAGCTTTTCGAAGTGTCTGATGATGATACCCAGCTAGAGGAAGGCAGTAGCGTGAGAGCAGAGAGAGGGGATGCTCAAGAAGGACAGCAATCTGGCAGTCATGTTCCAGCAGCTGCAGCATACTGCCAGATTGGCTCCAGTGATGAGGAGGGAGGGGATGATGAGGTCACTGACTCCACGTGGGTGCCTGATAGGAGAGAGGAGGAGGAGGAGGATGAGGAGGAGGCACATCTCCAACAAGGCAGGATGCCCTCCGGGGGCCAGCGTAAGGGCAGCACACCGACTGAATCACACCGCAGAGCTCCGCCTATGCGGGGCGCTGCCTCTGCCTGTTATTCCAAAAGTTCTTTGGTGTGGGGCTTTTTTGAGTCGAGTGCATCAGATCGCACCGCTGCTGTTTGCAACATATGTCTCAAGCGTATCTCGCGTGGCCAAAACATCAGCCGCTTGGGCACCACATGCTTGACCAGACATATGTTGACCTGCCATGCAGCTCGTTGGCAAGCGTACCTTAAAGACCCACACCAAAGTACAAAGTGGACCTCTCCTTGCTCCTCATCAGCTGGGATCTCCAACCCCACTATACCTTCAGTCCTCTCTGAAACCTGCACTGAGAGGAATGAAGGTGTAGAATTAGGTGTGTCACAGGCAAGTACTTGCGGCCACTCTGCTAGCAGTACACCGACGTCCGATTCTAGCAGGCAAATTTCCCTGCCCCAGCTGCTGGACTGTGGAAAGAAGTTCACTCCCAGCCATCCACATGCCCAGCGGTTGAATGCTAGCTTGGCTAAATTGCTAGCGCTTCAACTGCTGCCTTTTCAGTTGGTAGACTCGGCCCCCTTCCGTGAGTTTGTGCAATGTGCGGTTCCACAGTGGCAGGTTCCCAAACGCCACTTTTTCTCACGGAAGGCGATTCCGGCTCTCTACCGGCATGTGGAAGGCAATGTCCATGCCTCGCTGGACAGGGCGGTCAGTGGTAAGGTGCATATTACCGCTGACTCATGGTCCAGCAGGCATGGATAGGGACGTTACCTTTCTTTCACGGCCCATTAGGTCACTCTTTTGGCAGCTGGGAAGGATGCAGGACAAGGTGCAGTAGTGTTGGAGGTTGTTCCGCCGCCACGCCTCCAAAATGCTCCTACTGGTTGTGACACACCTCTCTCCTCCACCCCCTCCTCTTCTTCTTCCTCCATGGCCTCTTCCTGTGCTTTTTCCTCGGAACCAGTGGTGCTCCGTAGGCGTTCAAGGGGCTACGCAAGTATGCAGGCAAAAAGATGCCATGCCGCGCTTGCGCTGGTGTGTTTGGGGGACAGGAGCCACACTGGGGCAGAGGTTCTGTCAGCTCTGCAGGGGCAGGCCGAGAGGTGGTTGACGCCACGCCAGCTTAAGCCAGGAATGGTGGTTTGCGACAATGGCACCAACCTCCTCTCCGCCCTCCGACAGGGACAACTGACCCATGTGCCCTGTGTGGCTCACGTCCTTAACCTGTTGGTGCAGCGGTTCTTGGGCAGGTACCCGGGCTTACAGGATGTCCTGAGGCAGGTCAGGAAAGTCTATGTGCATTTCCGCAGATCATATAATGCCAGTGCTCGGCTGGCTGAGCTGCAAAAGGAGTTGAACCTGCCCAAGAACCGCCTTATATGTGACATGCCCACCAGGTGGAACTCAACGTTGGCCATGCTGCAGTGGCTGCACACGCAGCAGAGGGCCATCAATGAGTACCTGTGCGACTACGGCACCAGGACAGGGTCAGGGGAGCTCGGTTTTTTTTCACTACGCCAGTGGGACATGATCAGGGATGCATGCACTGTCCTGGCACCATTTGAGGAGGCCATGAGGATGGTGAGCAGTGACAGTGCATGCATCAGTGACACTGTACCTCTTGTTCACCTGTTGGAGCATACGCTGCGTGGAATAATGGACAGGGCACTTGAGGCAGAACAGAGGCAGGAAGAGGAGGACTTCCTTGCCTCTCAAGGCCCCCTTTACCCGTACAGTGTTCCTTCAGTCCCACCCATCGCACAGGAAGAGGACGAGGAGGAGGAGGAGGATTGTGTCAGCATGGAGGTGGAGCCTGGCACTCTGCATCAACAGCAGCAGTCTTTTAGGGATGATTTACAGTCCCAAGAAACCCGTGGACTTGTAAGTGGCTGGGAAGAGGTGGCTGCGGATCATGTTGTCCTTAGTGACCCAAAGGACTTCGGACCAAATGCCTCAGCTAACCTACGCTGCATGGCCTCCCTGATCCTGCAAAGTCTGCGGAAGGATCCTCGTATTCTTCGGATCAAGGAGAGGGACCATTACTGGCTGGCCACTCTCCTTGATCCACGGTACAAGGGTATGGTTGCGGACCTAACTTACTGTCGCAGAGGGAGCAAAGAATGAGACATCTCCGGGAGGCCTTGCAGAAAGGTCTGTGCAACGCGTTCCCAGAGACTGGGAGGTTACAAACTCCTGGTCCTGGACAACGAGTTGCTGAGGCTTCGGTCAGTCAAAGAAGGAGCGGTGGGGAAGGTGGCCGTCTGACCGATGCGTTCAGACAATTTTTTAGTCCGCAGCCCCAAGGTATGATCGGTTCCAGCAACCATCGCCAGCATCTGATATACATGGTGCAGGAATACCTAGGGACAAGGTCAGACTTGGACACCTTTCCCACCGAAAATCCTCTGGCTTACTGGGTCTTGAGGATGGATCACTGGCCAGAGCTTGCACAGTATGCAATTGAGCTACTGGCCTGTCCTACATCCAACGTTCTTTCGGAACGCACATTCAGTGCTGCTGGAGGCTTTGTCACGGATCACAGGGTGCGCCTGTCCACCGACTCGGATGATCGACTGACCTTCATAAAGATGAACCAGTCTTGGATCACCACCAGCTACCAAGCACCTGAAGCTGATATAACAGAATAATTTATTTTGAAATGTCACATTCCTTCAAGACTGCCTTTGCTGATGCTGAGTGACTGTCCTGCTATGTTGGCTGACTATCCTCCTCCTCCTCAATGATCTGATTCCTGATGATAGCTTGGAAGAACATTTTTGTTTCTGGGTGCCGCCACCAGTGGCTAAGGCCCAATTTTTCAGCCCCTGTTTAACAGGGGCATGTAATTACAATTTTGTATGCAATGCTTTGCAGCAGGGCTCATTCTTGCACTCCAACTAGAGTATCTGGGAGAGGTTGCAGTGTCGTGGCCCAATTTTTCAGCCCCTGTTTAACAGGGGCGTGTAATTACAATTTTTGATGCAATACTTTGCAAAAGGGCTCATTGCTGTGCTCCAAGTACAGTATCTGTGAGGGGTTGCAGTGTTGTGGCACCGGTGCCTAAGGCCCAATTTTCAACAGGGGCATGTAATTACAATTCTTGATCTAATAATTCACAGCAGGGCCCATTCCTGCGCCCACCAAGAGTAACTGTGAGGGCTTACAGTGTTGTTTCCACGGCGACAGGTAAGTGTACACACACACTTTTCTCGTCGAGAAACATGCTGACGAGAATCTCGACGAGAAAATAGACAGCAGGTTCTCTATTTTTCTCGTCGAGATTCTTGCCAGTTTTCTTGACGAGAAAACTGAAAGCCGCGTACACACGACCGATTTACTCGGCAAGAAAGCTCTGCCAGCAAGTTTCTTGCTGGTTCTTGCCGAGAAACTCGGTCGTGTGTACGAGGCTTGACAGTTAATATGGGAAAAAGGTGTCTTCTCTCTACTGATGCTTTATCACCAATCCTTGTTTCAATAAAAACCCCACTTTTCAAAAACATTTGTCATTGGGACGGAAAGTGAGGTGAAATGTTCTGAACAGGGGCACAGACAGCAAAACAAATGTTACAGGGGTGATAACCCTTCCCTATGTTCTCCAAAAAGCTTAAAAATAGATTTTTTGGCTGGAGCTACACTTAAACAATGTACCTGTTCCAAATTACAAACAGATTCTACTTAAGAACAAACCTACAGTCCCTGTCTTGTATGCACCGCCTGTATACTGCTGTTCAGAGTATATAGGGCCTTTTTTTAATTTTGGGTGCGGGATTCCCCTTAATATCCATACAAGACCCAAAGGGGCTGGTAATGGGCTGGGGTAGGGTGGGTGATGGGGTACCCATGCCATTTTTCTCAATGATTTTCATCCATATTGCCGGGACCAGACATTACATTATAGCCGCAAGCAGTTTTAAATTACCATTTTTTTCCTTTAGAAATGTCATTTTGTGCAGGGACAGTTCTAAACACGGGAAACACGTGGCACTTCACAGGCATACTTTAGACACCCTCCAGGTACGATATTTAAAGGAATATTTCACTTTTATTGTTTCACTTTATGCATCATTAAAATCACTGCTCCCGAAAAAACGTGAGTTTTTAAAACTTTTTTTTGCATTGATACATGTCCCCTGGGGCAGAACCCGGGTCCCCAAACCCTTTTTAGGACAATAACATGCATAATAGTCGTTATAATTAGCACTTTTGATTTCGAACGTTCGCATCCATTGTATTTAATAGGGTTCTAAAGTTCGCGCAAACTTTCGGTCCGTTCGCAAGTTCTGGTGCGAACTGAACCGGGGGGTGTTCGGCTCATCCCTACTCTTTATATACACTTGAGAATACTGCAGTAACCACATGAACAATGACCCGGATCCACCCACATCACACAATGGTTACATAACGAGCCCCCAATACACATTATTCTGAGTGTCAATACATCCCTTAGCAGACAACAGGTGAGTTCATTAACTAATCTCTTAGACAGCATAGGTGACTCATAGACATGACATTTGAGTTTCCTAAACTGGCTGTCTCCTAAACTACAATACACAGGACTCCTTCACACAATTACAGGGTCAATTACCACAAACAATGGGGATCTAATGACTTTTTCATTGAACTTCCTGGAATGCCCAAATAAGGAGTTATACTTCCTGGGCATAGACCTCACAGCACACAGGGGATAACATCTTCATACTTCTTGAGAGATATTGTAGCAATACCCCCGCAGGCGCCGCTGGTTTAAGATTTGGGCCTGCCGTTACCTTTCTGTTTACCACACTCGTCTCAGGGTTCCTCTTGAAGAGCTCTTATGAATGTCCACACCAACACTTGGTTTCTTTTTCTTCAAGAGTTTTATTAAACAGTTCCAACAGAGGGATAAATATACAGGGGAGGTTCAGGTACCTTGCTTTGTGGATCACGGGCACAATCTTAGATCCAGAGGACAAATCGGTTCTACACTGGATTCAGCAACCACCGGATAGGCCTACTCTCACTGGCCTAGCAACCGGAGCGAAGCTTGTTCAAAGTCTCTGCCACAGACTTGATGAGTGTCCTCGAGTCCGTTCACAATCTTCCGCCACAAGATCGTGTAACCACACTGACACTTTGCAAAAGTTCCTCAGGAAATACACAGCTCACGGTGCCAGAATCTTTCAGCCATCCGGCAGCACCGTGATGTAAATTGACCAGGATGCATCCTTCAATTGAGTCCCCAATTGTTCCGCTTCTTCCCGCAGGCAAGACCGCGTAGGACCATCCCTGGACTAGTAGGCCCCAGAAACTCCTGGGCCTACTCTCAGTTGCTGAGCCTCAGGCCAGCAGGCCCAGAGGCCGAGGAACGACTCGCACATCCCTGAGGCCAGGAGGGCCCTCAGGTCAGGATCCGGCCAATGAACCCCGCAAGAGCAGTCTCTGTCCCTTAAGTACCCCTCTCCAGAATGCACAGTGGGTTGACCACGCCCCCTGAGCCACTTCTGGGAAAGGAATACCCAAAAAATTCAGCCTTTTGCATTTCCAACCTTGACCTGTGGTGACAGTGACACCTATTGTCAAGTGGAAAACGTGCAACCTAGCTGAACTGAAACAGAGCCAATAATTTAGTGTAATCCTTCTGAGCTGAACTACAGCTCAGACAGCTAAATTTAACACATAGCGCCTACCCAACAGGAGCCGGGCACTATATTGCTAATGAATATTACTGTCCCATTTTAAGTAGTCCCAGATATTTTTTCTCAGTAACCCTATGCCCCTAATGGACACAGGGTGATTTAGACATAAGAGGTGCATGGGGAGCTGAAGCAAGGGTATCTCTTACTTTCCAAGAGATTCTGGGTTCCACGGGCCCTCCCGTTACAGCATGCATTGCTGGGACAGCTGTTTGTTGAAAGTAGGGATGAGCCGAACACCCCTCGGTTCGGTTCGCATCCAGAACATGCGAACGGACCGAAAGTTTGCGCGAACTTTCGAACACCGTTAAAGTCTATGGGACTCGAACGTGAGAAATCAAAAGTGTGAAATTTAAAGGTTAATATGCAAGTTATTGTCCTAAAAAGTGTTTGGGGACCCGGGTCCTGCACCAGGGGACATGTATCAATGCAAAAAAAAGTTTTAAAAAAGGCAGTTTTTTCGGGAGCAGTGATTTTAACCACTTAAGCCCCGGACCATTATTAAGCTTAAAGACCAGAGGTGTTTTTACAATTTGGCACTGCGCTGCTTTAACTGGTAATTGCGCGGTCATGCAATGTTGTACCCAAACGAAATTTGCGTCCTTTTTTTCCCACAAATAGAGCTTTCTTTTAATGGTATTTGATTGCCTCTTCGATTTTTTTTTTTGCGATATAAAACGAAAAAATACCTGAAAATTTTGAAAAAAAAATATATTTTCTACTTTTTGTTATAAGAAAAATTTAATAAACTCAATTTTAGTCATACATTTAGGTCAAAATGTATTCAGCCACATGTCTTTAGTAAAAAAAAAATGAAAAATGTCAATAAGCGTATATTTATTGGTTTGCGCAAAAGTTATAGCGTCTACAAACTAGGGTACATTTTCTGGAATTTACACAGCTTTTAATTTATGACTGCCTATCTCATTTCTTGAGGTGCTAAAATAGCAGGGCAGTACAAAACCCCCCCAACTGACCACATTTTGGAAAGTAGACACCCCAAGGAAATTGCTGAGAGGCCTGTTGAGACCATTGAATATTTTTTTTTGTCCCAAGTGATTGAATAATGACCAAAAAATAATAATTTTACAGAAAGTTGTCACTAAATGATATATTGCTCACACATGCCATGGTTAATTTGTGAATTTGCACCCCAAAATACATTCTGCTGCTTCTCCTGAGTACGGGGATACCACATGTGTGGGACTTTTTGGGAGCCTAGCCGCGTACAGGACCCGGAAAACCAAGCACCGCCTTCAGGATTTCTAAGGGCATAAATTTTTGATTTGACTCCTCACTGCTGTGATATTGGGGTGTTTTAGCTCAAGTGGATAGATGCATTTTTATGCAATGAGTCCATATCAGACAGGCATTCTAGTTAAGGGCCTGGTATCCCAAGTTTATTTAAATAGAAAAACAAAAGCAAAATGTCCATTCAGGATTCCCACGCAGGGGTTTAACTTCACTTAGCAGTCAAAAATAAGGAAAACATACCAAGCCACCTGGCTCTCTTGTTAGCTGTTCCTCTGCTTGCTTTAGGTACTGGTACCTTATGTAGCGACCTCACCCCTCTCACCCCTTCTTCTTCTTGGCTTGTTGTCTTGTCTAGGGGAACCTGATAGCAGGGATGAGATACACCACGGCCCATGTCCTCTTCTGGATAGAGGTGAAGGCCAGAACGTATTTTACCATCAGGTCGTGTGTATAACCCAGAGCCAAGTCTTTCCTCTAACTGACCCCCCTCTGCTCCCAGTAACCGGAGTTCAACACCACTGAAAAGGTCCAACTCGTATTTATTCTTTAGCAGCAATAAATCGTCACTCAGCACAGACAGGTTGTGACCAAAGAACAGTTCAGTACAGGTGGGGAGTAGGTCAAGGCACAATCCTTAATCAAACTAAACCATTGAGATGTCACCAACGGTTATGGCGCACAGTGGCTGTGAATGTACTTCTTTCCTTTTATGAGTCTCTACCAGCGACTCTGACGAACATGAAACAGGAGTTACCTTCTTTAAGCTGCGGCCCCTGTCAGAGGGAAGACATCCTTCCGAGAGAGTTACCGGAGGCCCCGCCGTCACCGGAAATGCTGCACCGGGCTGTTCGGAAGGGTTACACTCCCCGGCCTCCTCATCTCAGATTCAGGCGCCCAACACCTTAGGGCCCCTCGGACTCCTCCACCCTCGCGGAACCCAGTCGAAGGTACTGGGTCCCAGGCCTCCTCAGTAGTACCTCACCCCAGGCTAAAGGTGCCTGGGATGGACTTCATCTCCCGCTCCGGCCAGGTCAAGGGCCCCTGGGCCCGGAGCTCCGGAACGCCAGCACCCAGGCTGAAGGTGCCTGGGTCGCGGCAGTGTCCTCCGACTCTGAACCCCGTGCCTCGGGCGTCCGCCCCTTTATCTCCTCTCCCCAGCGTCACAGCAGGTTCCCCGCCCCGCTGCACAACCGCCGGAAAGGGACAAAAGGAGTACAGTCTTGCAGTGAGGGTTCAACCCCTGGCCCAGGGCGACAGCGCCACCCCCGGACCCCAGGGAACCTCACACCACCAGAGTCCTCCATAAACCATAAAAGACCTCAATTCCCTAATAATCAGTGCATCTGGGTTACACTACCACCCAGATGCCTCCCTTAAATTTAAATACCCGCTACACTTAAACCACCAGATCTTCCAGTCTCACAGTGTTGGATGCACACAGCTTGAAGTCCCTTAATGCACACAGCTTCTGGCTCCTTGGACGCACACAGGTCTAACGCCCTTCAACGCACACAACGTTTATCCTCACACAGAGACACTCACTAGCAGCCACTGCTCCAAACATAGGTCTGTCTTCACACAGCAGTTAGCAAGCTGCTCACTCTCCACCATCCTTCACTCTCTGCTCTCACCAGCCCCTCATTATATTGGTTGTGTGCACCTGAGAACACACCATGCTGGCTGTCCACAAAACCCGGACACAGGGTTGGAGATCCCGTCCCACCCAAATCTCTTAGGGATCTCCAAACTACCAAGTCCCATACTAAAGTAGGAAAACCTGGAGAAAACTGACAGAGCATTTTCCTCCATTTAAATTCTACACTCTGTAGTCCTGCAGTCTGCAGATATGCAAACCCTGTGTCCCTTTTATCTTCACTTTCATTGGGACAGAGCCTCGCTCTGCCACACTGCCTATCATTACCTATCACAGTTTTGAAGGCCATAAAATGCCAAGATGGCACAAAACCCCCCAAATGACCCCATTTTGGAAAGTAGACACCCCAAGCTATTTGCAGAGAGGCATGTTGAGCCCATTGAATATTTAATTTTTTTGTCCCAAGTGATTGAATAATGACAAAAAGTTGTCACTAAATGATATATTGCTCACACATGCCATGGTTATATGTGGAATTACACCCCAAAATACATTCTGCTGCTTCTCCTGAGTACGGGGATACCACATGTGTGGGACTTTTTAGGAGCCTAGCCGCGTACGGGGCCCCAAAAACCAAGCACCGCCTTCAGGATTTCTAAGGGCGCAAATTTTTGATTTCACTCCTCACTACCTATCACAGTTTCGAAGGCCATAAAATGCCAAAATAGCACAAAACCCCCCCAAATGACCCCATTTTGGAAAGTAGACACACCAAGATGTTTGCTGAGAGGCATGGTGAGTATTTTACAGCTCTCATTTGTTTTTGAAAATGAAGAAAGAAATTTTTTTTTTTTTTTTTTTTTTCAATTTTCAAAACTTTGTGACAAAAAGCGAGATCTGCAAAATACTCACAATACCTCTCAGCAAATAGCTTGGGGTGTCTACTTTCCAAAATGGGGTCATTTGGGGGGGTTTGTGCCATCTGGGCATTCCATGGCCTCCGAAACTGTGATAGGCAGTGAGAAGTGAAATCAAAAATTTACACCCTTAGAAAGCCTGAAGGCGGTGCTTGGTTTTTGGGGTCCCGTACGCGGCTAGGCTCCCAAAAAGTCCCACACATGTGGTATCCCCGTACTCAGGAGAAGCAACAGAATGTATTTTGGGGTGTAATTCCACATATGCCCATGGCATGTGTGAGCAATATATCATTTAGTGACAACTTTGTGCAAAAAAAAAAAAAAAAAAAAAAAAAATTGTCTTTTTCCCGCAACTTGTGTCAAAATATAAAATATTCCATGGACCCGACATGCCTCTCAGTATATAGCTCGTGGTGTCTACTTTCCAAAATGGGGTCATTTGGGGGGGTTTTGAACTGTTCTGGCATTTTATACACAACATCAGGAAGCTTACATCCAATCCACTCTTCTAACCACTTGAAGACAAAGCCCTTTCTGACACTTTTTGTTTAAATGAAAAAAAAAAATTTTTGCAAGAAAATTACGTTGAACCCCCAAACATTATATATTTTTTTTAAAGCAAAGGCCCTACAGATTAAAATGGTGGGTGTTGCATTTTTTTTCCACACAGTATTTGCGCAGCGATTTTTCAAACGCATTTTTTTGGGGGAAAAATACACCTTTTTTAATTTTAATGCACTAAAAGACACACTATATTGCCCAAATGTTTGATGAAATAAAAAAGATGATCTTAGGCCGAGTACATGGATACCAAACACGACATGCTTTAAAATTTCACACAAATGCGCAGTGGCGACAAACTACATACATTTTTAAAAGCCTTTAAAAGCCTTTACAGGTTACCTCGTTAGATTTACAGAGGAGGTCTACTGCTAAAATGATTGCCCTCGATCTGACCTTCGCGGTGATACCTCACATGCATGGTGCAATTGCTGTTCATATGACGCCAGACCGACGCTTGCGTTCGCCTTTGCGCAAGAGCAGGGGGGGGGGGGCGACAGGGGTTCTTTTCTTTTTATTATTATTTATTTTGCTTTTTTATTTTATTTTTAAACTGTTCCTTCCATTTTTTTTTTTTTTTTACCATTTTTATTGTTATCTCAGGGAATGTAAATATCCCCTATGATAGCAATAGGTAGTGACAGGTACTCTTTTTTTCTAGACCCTAGATCTTTCCTCTGCCCTCAAAGCATCTGACCACACCAAGATCGGTGTGATAAAATGCTTTCCCAATTTCCCAATGGCGCTGTTTACATCTGGGAGGGGGGGACATTCCCTCACACTGCTTGTCAAAGCAGTCCAGAGGCTAATTAGCTGCTAGGATTGCTTTTACATGAAAGCCGGCCGCTGGCTGAAAACAATGATACCAAGATGATACCTAAACCCGCAGGCATCATCATTGGTATAACCATTCAAAGTCCAGCAACATACCAGTACGTTGCTGGTCCTTGTTGGACATGTATTGTAATCTTTTTTTTCATGCAGCCTGTTGGCTGAACGAAAAAAAGAGATTGATTGGTGGGTATGCCCACCATTAGAATACCGCCCTTCATCCACCCACTTCCAATGATGGGCATATATGCACCATTTATATATGCCGAAGCATGGGGAATCCTCCCTCAAAAAAGTTATGCCGCGTACATATGGTCAGACTTTTCCACGGGCAAGCCTCCGTCGGAATTTCGACCGTATATACGCGGCATTAGGAGCAAAATCGCTCCTCCGCCCCTGCTGCCCCCATGCTTCGGCATATATGCTCTTTTTTTTAACTGTGGTGGTGAAATCACCTCCTACAGCGTTGGAGTCACGGCTTTATGTATCGTGGGAGCAAACGCTGTTGCTGTCAAGATAAATAATTTCGCGCTGCAACTGAATGGCGCACCTGAAAACAAAAAATGACATACCTGAAAAGCAAGCATGATAAAACATTGCAGAATAGAATACAGTAAAAAAGAGCAGAACAATAGAGAGAAAATAGAGAGAGAGAGAGAGAACAATAAAACGACAACTATTTTTTTCTTTTTTCTTTTATTTTTTTTTTGTGTTTTTGTTTTTTATGTTTTTTTTTTTTTTTTTTTACACTTTTTTTTTAAAACTTTAACAACTGTAATGGTTCGGGTCTCTCAAAATGTGATGGCATCTTGGGAGACCCTGTGTAAGTGTGTCCTAGTCTGTGAAATGCTGTACCCTACGCTAAAACTTCACTTTTGAGTGGTAGCGTTCAAAACATTCACCTTGGCAAAGACCAGGCTTGTCAGGACAGAGTGGACAAAAACTACGGGTGTCACGCCTAAATCCGCGCTTGCTACAGACACGACATCTTTTTTGGGGGTGGCTTTGGGTAGGGGTACTCGGGAGGACATACGAATAATGCCTCTCATGCAGCCGGCTTACTGCATTTGGTTGGGGATGGTGAGGTGCAGAACCGCCTGGATACAGGAGTTCTGTGACTATCTCATTCTGGAATTTTAGAAGAGATAACGTCCCGCCTGAAGCTCTGTATAGCACATGAGCGTTCAGCAAAGCCAATTGGAATAATGATAGAGACACTTTTTTGTACCAGCGTCTCGCCTTACGGTCAATTAGATACGGCGCCATCAACTGGTCGTTGAGGTCCACCCCTCCCATATTTTTGTTATATTCGTGGACACAGAGGGGTTTCTCCACAACACCAGTCGCCGTACGAATTTGGACTGTCGTGTCTGCATGAAGGGAGGTAAGAAGGAAAACATTCTTATTGTCCCTCCACTTCATAGCGAGCAAGTTATTACACTTCAAGCAGGCTCTCTCCCCCAGCCTAAGACGGGCATCTACAAGCCGCTGGGGAAAGCCCCGGCGATTAGGTCGCACGGTGCCACATGCTCCAATCTTATGATCAAACAAGTGACTAAACAGTGGCACGCTCGTGTAATAATTGTCCACATACAAGTGGTACCCCTTTCCGAATAAGGGTGACACCAAGTTCCACACTATCTTGCCAGCGCTCCCTATGTAATCCGGGCAGTTGACCAGCTCAACCTGACTGTCTTTTCCCTCATAAACCGTAAAGTTCACTACATAGCCTGTTGCCCTGTCACAGCACTTATAGAGCTTGACCCCGTATCTGGCACGCTTGCTGGGAAGGTACTGCTTGAAAGACAAGCGGCCAGAAAATTTAATCAGGGACTCATCAACGCAGACAACTTGATCGGGAATAAACAAGGCTGCAAAACGTTCGTTGAAGTGGTTTATGAGGGGCCGAATTTTATAGAGCCGGTCGTATTCAGGGTCCCCACGTGGACGACAAAGTTCATTGTCGTTGAAGTGCATGAACCGCAAAATCTGCTCGTATCGTGCCCTGGGCATGGAGGCAGAGAACACGGGCATGTGGTCAATTGGGTGCGTGGACCAATAAGCACGCAATGACGGAAATTTATGTGTGCCCATGTTGAGGGAAAGGCCCAGAAAGGTCTTAAATTCGGAAACCGTAATTGGTTTCCAATCTTTGGCAATTTTAGGCAACTGGGGGTTAGCGGCGATAAATTGACCAGCATATAAATTACTCTGGTCCACAATAGATCTATAGAGATCTTCCGTGAAAAACAGCGAATAAAAATCAATTGGCATAAAATCAGCTGTTTCCACCTGAATACCGGGTTGGGCAGTGAATGGGGGAAGTACGGGTTCTGCAGAAGTGGTAGGGACCCAATCAGGATAGGCGAATTCTGCAGGAAGGGCACTATGGGTACGACGGGTCTGCCTTTGACTTCTTATTGGTGGCAGCGGGACACTACTTGTGCTTGCCACCTCGCCAGCTTGAACTGCACTTATGGGACTCGCCACGTCACCACGTGATACTGCAGTGCTGGATGTACGCCCAGGCTGTACTAGGCCGCTGGTGCTTGCCAGTTCACCAGAAGGAATAGCGGCGCTAGCACTACTCTGCTCCATGATACGAGAGACCTGCGGTTCTTGCTCCTCAACAACCTCAGAAGATCGGGATCGGGTACGCCTGACCTTAGCAGGGACCTCAACTTTGTCGTCAGAGCTATCTGACGTGGGGCCGCTGACGTCACTGTCTTCTACGGGAAGATATTCTGAGCCTGAATCTGACAGATACGTGACCTCCTCTTCACTATCTGTCATGCTCAGAATCTCGTAGGCCTCTTTACTAGTGTACCTTCGACTTGCCATTTTGGGCTCTAAATTTAGGGGTACACTAGTAAGATTCACAGGAAAAAAAGCACCTGACTGTCGTCAGCAAATATATCAAACGCTACAAAAAAACTGTTAGCGATCGCAGGGATCAGGCCTGTCTCTGCGAACGCTGCAGTTATGTGTGTTGTGTTTGGTAAGTGACAGTGATCGATCGATACTGCACTTGGGTGGGCTGGGCTGGGCTGGGCGGAGGGGCTAAACGCAGGCGCTAGCAGGTATCTGGGCTGATCCCGCTAACACTGCGTTTTTGGGAACCCTAAACCGCTGGGGACGCTAGTATAGATCTGATCAGATACTATACCACTAAGGGGGGTGTATGCTTTGCGCGTGGGTGTTAGCGTTACTGGCACTAACCTAACGCTGCCTGGGGCGACACAGACCCTCTCTGGCGCTAAAACCTAATTGATCTCACCCGCCGGGCGATCAGGGGGGTTAAACCTTTATTGGGTGATATATGGCGGGTGCCCTGATGCTATAAAAAGCAAACTAACCAACCAGCGTCACCCGTAACCTTTATATGGTGATCACTGGTGAAAGGGTTAACTAGGGGCAATCAGGGGGTTAAAACCTTTATTAGGTTAAATATGGGGGTACCCGACGCTATATAAAAACCTGACGGGTAACCTAAATAACTAAATAACTAACTGGGTAACCAGTGTCACCAGTGACGCTTATACGGTGATCACTGGTGAAAGGGTTAACTCTAGGGGCAATCAGGGGGTTAAAATAATATATGGGGGTACCTGACGCTCTAAAAACCTGCGGCGAAACTAAAAATAAATAACTGGCTATCTAGGGCACCACCGGCACTAAATACAGCGATCGAAAATACGATTGCTTAGTGACGCTGGCGTTAGGGGGTGAAAGGGTTACCTGGGGGCGATCAAGGGGTTAAACCTTTATTAGGGGGGGTTAGGGGGCTACCCTGGACCTAAAGGGGCCTAATCCTAACTGCCCTGCAACTTTTTACAATCACAGATGACACTAAATGCAGTGATCAGTAAAATAAATGATCACTGCAATCAGTGACACTGTGATTGGGGGCTGGGGGGTGACCTGGGGGGTGATCTGGGGGTGACTGGGGGGTGAAATGTGTGCCTATGTGTACCTATGTGTCAGTGGACTGTTGGTGCACTAACCTGATGTCTTCTCTCCTCGGCGCCGGAATCGAAAAGACCGCCGCGAGGGAGATGACATCACTTCCTCCTGCCTGTGTTTACATCACATGGCGGAGGAAGCATTTTCATTGGCCGGGAGCGATTGCGAGGGGTGGCCGAAATCGAATGGTCACCCCCTCATCTCGGATCGCTCCCCAACGATAAACAGCCGCTCACTGTATAGGAGGGGGGTCCGATCGGACCCCCCAACTGTACAAAGGCGATCACGTATGCTCTACGTGATTGTGCCTGTCGGTGCCATTCTGCCGACGTATATATACAGTGAGCGGTCGTTAAGTGGTTAATATCCATACCAGACCTGAAGGGCCTGGTAATTGAATTCTGGGGAACCCCCACGCTTTTTATTTTATTTTTATCAATGACTTTTCTATGTATTGCCGGGAGCCGACAATTCATTAATAGCCGCGAGTGAGTTTTAAATGACTTTTTTTTCCTTCAGAAATGACACTTTGTGCAGGGACAGTTCTAAGCACGGGAAACATGCGCCACTTTACAGGCATATCATACACACCCCCCAGGTACGAAATTTAAAGGAATATTTCACTTTTATTGTTTCACTTTAAGCATTATTAAAATGACTGCTCCCGAAAAAATGTCATTTGCATTGATACATGTCCCCTGGGGCAGGACCCGGGTCCCCAAACACTTTTTAGGACAATAACTTGCATATTAGCCTTTATAATTAGCACTTTAGATTTCTCCCATAGACTTTTCAAACTTTTCGAATTTGCCGCGAACACCCCAATTTGTTCGCTGTTCGGCAAACGGGCGAACAGGCAATGTTCGAGTCAAACATGAGTTTGACTCGAACTCGAAGCTCATCCCTAATCAACAGGTACAAATATATAAGGGGTCCATATAGTGAACTTGGTGTTCAGTTATTCACTTTTGCGATCATCTAGAGGAAAAGAGATTTCACCTCCAGATACGGAAAGGTTCTTCACAGTAAGAGCTGTGAAAATGTGGAACAGACTCCCTGCAGAGGTGGATCTGGCCAGATCAGTAGATTGCTGTAAGAAAGGTCTGGATTCTTTCCTAATATAACTGGGTACTGACATTTATAGGGAAAGGTGATCCGGGGAATATCCGATTGCCTCTCGGGGGATCAGGAAGGAATTTTTTTCCCCTGCTGTAGCAAATTGGATCTTCTCTGCTGGGGTTTTTCACCTTCCTCTGGATCACCTGTGGGTATAGAATTAGGTATATGGGATTGTATGATATTATTATTTTATTTTTTATATAAGAACAGGATGGACTTGTGTCTTTTTTCAACCTGACTAACTATGTAACTATGTAATTATAAGATTTAGTGTTGTTAACCTTGTAATAAGAAATACGGTTGAATAACATTAAAGCTGAATGTACCGAAGCCAGGGAGTTCTCCGCATCAGTAAGCATTAGTATGATATCATCAGCAAAGAGGCTTATGGTTTGTTTTGTATTTTGTATCGGGATGCCTGTGATATGAGGATGGGAGTGGATCAGTGGCAGTGCGTCCATAGAGGGCGCCGGAGCGCCGCCCCCTCTCGCTCCCGCACCGCCACTGAAAGCCAATACAAAGATTCATGCATTGCATGAATCTATGTATTGTAACTGCTGCCGCGCTGCCCACTATACATATGGCCGCCTCCTGGTGAGCGCCGGCCATATGAATTAGAGTGGCGGCCGGCGGTGGGTGTAACTTGGAAGTGCCTATCAGAGCCAGCGCCTCTGATAGGCTTTCCGAATACAGCTCTCACGCTGTATTCGGCTTCCAAAAACTCCTCCCAGGTACGCACGGGGGTGCGTTCCTTGGAGAAGACAGTGTGGAGGTTTCAGCCAATCAGGTTCACCGGATCTGGTTACCGGTAACCTGATTGGCTGAAGCGACATTGAGGGCGGGAGAACACATAGAGGACGGCGCGGACCGAGGAAGGTAAGTGCAGGGCTGGGGGGGGGGGGGACAGGCTGCATTTGGGGGACAAACTGGCTGCATTTGGGGGGAACTAGCTGTATATGGGGGACAAACTGGCTGAATATGGGGGGAACTGGCTGTATATGGGGGACAAACTGGCTGAATATGGGGGGAACTGGCTGTATATGGGGGACAAACTGGCTGAATATGGGAGGAACTGGCTGAATATAGGGGACAAACTGGCTGAATATGGGGGGAACTGGCTGAATATGGGGGACAAACTGGCTGAATATGGGGGGAACTGGCTGAATATGGGGGACAAACTGGCTGAATATGGGGGGAACTGGCTGAATATGGGGGACAAACTGGCTGAATATGGGGGGAACTGGCTGTATATGGGGGACAAACTGGCTGCATTTGGGGGGAACTGGTTGTATATGGGGGACAAACTGGCTAAATATGGGGGGAACTGGCTGTATATGGGGGACAAACTGGCTGCATTTGGGGGGGACTGGCTGTATATGGGGGACAAACTAGCTGCATTTGGGGGGAACTGGCTCTATATGGGGGACAAACTAGCTGAATATGGGGGGAACTGGCTGTATATGGGGGACAAACTGGCTGCATTTGGGACAAACTGGCTGTATATGGGGGCACACTGGCTGTATATGGGGGCACACTCACTATATATATGGGGACACACTGGCTATATATGGGGGCACACTGGCTATATATATATATGGGGACAAACTGGCTGTATATGGGGACAAACTGGCTGTATATGGGGACACACTGGCTATATATATGGGGACAAACTGGCTATATATGGGGGCACACTGGCTATATATGGGGCACATTGGCTATATATATGGGGACACACTGGCTATATATGGGGGCACACTGGCTATATATATGGGGGCACACTGGCTATATATGGGGGCACACTGGCTATATATATATGGGGACAAACTGGCTGTATATGGGGACACACTGGCTATATATATATGGGGACAAACTGGCTATGAATGGGGGCACACTGGCTATATATATGGGGACAAACTGGCTGTATATGGGGGCACACTGGCTGTATATATGGGGGCACACTGGTTATATATATATATGGGGGCACACTGGCTGTATATGGAAACAAACTGGCTGTATTTGAGGGGGCAAACTAGTGGCGTTTGGGCACAGTGGCTGCGTTTAATGGGCACAGTGGTGGCAATTGATTTTTTTTTTCAGTTTGTTTGCGCCCCCCCAAAAATTTTGAGCACCAGCCGCCACTGGAGTGGATGTAGGTGGCTAATGGCTCCATAAGTAGATTGAATATGAGTGGTGAAAGGGGGCACCCATTGGATATGGGGAAGAGAGTAGAAAGGGTTCCTGAAGAATATACCTGGGCTGAGGGTTTAGTATATAATGCCATTATGGCTGAAAAGATTGGCCCTGTGAATCCAAATGAGGTCACCTGAGCTAAATAGTCCCAATGTATGCAGTCAAAAGCCTTCTCTACATCTAGAGTCAGAAGCAGAGAAGGCGACCTCTACTTTCAAACATCCGACTTACAAATGACTCCTACTTGCAAACGCAAGAAGACAACAGGAAGTGAGAGGAAATCTACCCCTAGGAAGGGACATTCTCTCCTGTAATGCCGCGTACACACGATCGTTTTTAATGACGAGAAAAATGACATTTTTTAAAACGGTCATTAAAAATGATGGTGTGTGGGGCTTTCCAGCATTTTTCCCGACGAGAAAAACGCAGAGAATCACGACGAGAAAAATTGGAACATGCTCTAATTTTTCACATAGTTTTTTACATCGTCGTTTTTCTCGTCATGAAAAACGGCCGTGTGTGGGCTTTAACGATGTGAAAAAAAGCACGTATGCTCAGAAGCAAGTGATGAGACGGGAGCGCTCGTTCTGGTAAAACTAGCGTTGGTAATGGAGATCGCACATTCGTCACGCTGTAACGGACTGAAAAGCACAAATTGTCGCTCAACAAACTTTACTAACATGAAGAGTGGCGCCATCCGAATGGAACTTCCCCTTTATAGTGCCGTCGTACGTGTTGTACGTCACCGCGCTTTACTCAAGCGTTTTTTTTTCACGATAGTGTGTAGGCAAGGCAGGCTTGAGAGGAAACACGAAAAATCACGTCGAGAAAAATTGCGTTTTTTTCAATGACATTAAAAACGATGGTGTGTACGCGGCATGAGTGTTAATATGGGAAAAAAGTGTCTCCTCTCTACTGATGCTTTATCACCAATTCTTGTTTCAATAAAAACCCTAAATTTTCAAAAACATTTGTCATTGGGATGGACAGTGAGGTGAAGTGTTCTGAACAGGGGCACAGACAGCAAAACAAATGTTACAGGGGTGATAACCCTTACCTATGTTTTCCAAAAAGCTTAAAAATAGATTTTTTGGCTGGAGCTACACTTAAACAATGTACCTGTTCCAAATTACAAACAGATTCTACATAAGAACAAACCTACAGTCCCTGTCTTGTATGCACCGCCTGTATACGGCTGTTCAGAGTATATAGGGCCTTTTTTATTTTGTGTACGGGGTTCCCCTTAATATCCATACAAGACCCAAAGGGGCTGGTAATGGGCTGGGGTAGGGGGGGGGGGTGATGGGGTAGCTATGCCATTTTTCTCAATGATTTTCATCCATATTGCCAGGACCAGACATTACAAGCCACAAGTAGTTTTAAATGACTTTTTTTCCTTAATGCCGCGTACACACGATCGATTTTCTAGACGGTGAAAACACCGTCGAAAAAATCGACGGGAAAAACGAGGGAACGGCTTGGTTCCCTACACACGTCCGACATTTTTCTCTTTGTCGAGAAAAACGACCGTGTGTGGGCTCCGCGGCAGTGTTTCCCTATGGGAAACACTACCGCGGAAAAAAACGACGGGAATCACGACGAGAAAAATTAGAGCATGTTCTAAATTTTCTCGTCGTGATTCATGCCGTTTTTCCCGTCAAAAAAAAATGACAAAAAGCCCTCAGACGGTCGTTTTTCTCGTCCAAAGGAAAAAAAAATTGGATTTTTTACTCACCGTAAAATCCTTTTCTCTGAGTCCATGGACCGACACAGCTTCTCTATTGACAAAGTGGGTATTATCCGTTATTTAGGAGTGACTAGGCAGAAAAACTTGTAAAAAGTGTTGCATCACACCTTCTACAGTACCGCCCAGGGGGCGGACCCTCTGGGTATACCCTCTCAGTCTGCATCTTCGCAGATCAGTTCGTCAAAAAGCAGTACAAACTTAAAAGGAGGGGTGGGTGCTGTGTCGGTCCATGGACTCAGAGAAAAGGATTTTACGGTGAGTAAAAAATCCTAGTTACTCTTTCGTCCATGGACCGACACAGCTTCTCTATTGACAAAGTGGGACGTCCCAAAGCAGTGTCAGAGAAAAAACGAGGGGTGGTAACAGCATAAAAATAAACTTCACCCCAAACACAAAACAGCACTCCTCCAACGGAGGAGTTGCAACTCTAAACAGCCGCTTGCAAAACCTTGCGGCCAAAAGAGGTATCCGAAGATGCACCTACATCAACTTTGTAGAATTTGGTGAAAGTGTGAGCGGACGACCAAGTCGCTGCTTTACATAATTGGGAAACAGACGCTTGATGTCGGAAAGCCCAAGAGGCACCTATTGCCCTGGTCGAATGCGCCGTGACAGGAAAGGGGGGGCGCCTGACCCTTTAAGGCGTAAGCCTGGATTACTATCTGTCGGATCCACCTAGAGATGGTGGCCGATGAGACTGCTTGGCCCTTCTTGGGACCAGCCACCGAAACAAACAGTGAGTCTGACTTCCGGAACAGGGAAGTAGCAGATAGGTATACTCTCAAAGCTCGGACAACGTCCAAGGAATGCAACGCCGACTCCTTAGGATTTGACGGGTGAGGACACAAGGATGGAAGTACAATGTCTTCGTTGAGATGAAAAGCCGAAACGACTTTCGGAAGAAAGGAAGGCTGCGGCCGCAGCACCACCTTATCCTTGTGGAAAATCAAATAGGGAGCCTTGCAGGACAAGGCTGCCAGCTCAGAGACTCGTCTAACTGACGTAACAGCCACCAGAAAGACCACTTTCTGAGAAAGTGTCAACAGGGGTGTAACGAGCCCCTTTGCTCGCTCGGCTCCCACTCTCCCGACACTCCTCTGCTCTATTGGATCATCCGGTGCTCCAGGATTCAAACTACCGCTATGTGCCATTCGAATCCATTTGTGGTCGGTCAGAACAAACACCAGGCAGGCTGTATGTAAGTTCAACCAAGAGAGACTTTTATTATATGACCAAAATCAAGTCTTATATACAGAAACAGAGGGGGTAACCAGAACATAAATTAACATGCTAATACACTAAGTTCTTTTAGCCAGCCAAGGTGACTCATAGATGTGACCTTTTCAGGGTAGACATCCCGTCTCCGGTCTCACCTGCTAATACACATTCCTAAGTGTAAACATCACACATTTTAGCAGGGTCAAAGTAGCACAGAGGACAGACAGATGGCTGGAGGTGATTGTATTCGCATATCCTTAGAGGGAATGTGTGAACGTCCCAACAGTATGCCTCAGTCACTCTAATATGGCATATACAGGGTCCCCAGAGTCTGTGTGTCCTGGGGGGGACATGGAGCTGAATCCAAAGCAACACCCCCCCAAAGGGTCCCCAGGCATACAGCTCACAAAGAGCACCGTTTCCCCAAATGCCAGGGCCCATGGTCGCAGGGAAAGAGGCCCGCACTCAGTCCCCTCCAAAAGCCTCTGTCCCAGGTAGGTCTGTCACACATCTCCCCTTTCGGCAGGAAACTAACATAGGAGGAGACCCCAAACGGGTTGACTCCGAAGTTAGTCCATAGTTCTATTCCCCCAATGCCGGTATCCACACAGTACCCCAAACAAATTGCTCCAAACAGAGAATCACTTACCCAGCCAACCTCTGCCTCTCTCAGAGAACACACCCGCCGCTGGGGAGAGGCCTGGACTGGCCCTTCTCCCTGGAGTCCTTTCTGCTGCTGGAGAGAAGACAGGGTGACTGGGCTCAGTCCGTCATGCTGTTGGGGATCTGGGTCGACTGCCCGGCCTCCCTGGGGTATACAAGTGGAGACTGAAGTCCCATCCACTTGTGGTAGGTGCAAATCTCCCAGTGCTTGCAAAGCAAGGCTGACATCCTCCTGTCTCAGTGTCACACCATTTTCTGGGGTTGTGTCAGTGAGGACTGAAGTCCCATCCAATACCACAGGACCTCCCTCTTCTGTTAGTTGGGAGCCAAGGCCCGTGGCACTCGGCTCTGTTGCCAGCTCTTCTGCTGGGTTGCTGTGAGTGGAGACCGCAGTCCCATCCACCGATATCCGCTCAAGTGGCAGTTGTGTGCAGCGGCCAGTAGCATTCTGCCCTGCTGCCAGTGATTCAGCTGGGAGTAAAAGCTTTACTGCCTCAGCTTGTTCCTGGGGAGAGGGGCCAACTGCCCCGGCTCCCTGAAACTCCACAGTGGTTTCCGGTGCTGGGCAGAGGTGGGTATCACTCTGCCCTGTTGCCAGCACTTCTGCTGGGTTGCTGTGAGTGGAGACCGCAGTCCCATCCACCAATATCCGCTCCTGTGGCAGTTGTGTGCCGATGCCAGTAGCATTCTGCCCTGCTGCCAGTGATTCAGCTGGGAGTAAAAGCTTTACTACCCCAGCTTGTTGCTGGGGAGAGGGGCCAACTGCCTCGGCTCCCTGCAACTCCACAGTGGTTTCCGGTGCTGGGCAGAGGTGGGTATTACTCTGCCCTGTTGCCAGCACTTCTGCTGGGGACTCCACACCATCTGCTCTGGTTAACTGTTGGGGGGGGGAGATGGCCTGCTTCTCCTCCCTGCATCTCTCGCAACCTCCTTCCGAATTCCTCTTCCATGGCGGCTGGTTCTTTAGGCGTTGTCTCCGATTGCCGTATTACCGCCATTCTCCACTCATGTTGCCGCTCTAGTTCTCTCTTTTGTCGCTCTCATTCTCTCTCTTGTCGCTCTCGTTCTCTCTCTTGTCGCTCTCGTTCTCTCTCTTGTCGGGCATCCTGCAGCTGGATGTCTTTAATGGCTTCCTGTATGGCGGTCTCTGATGGGTTAGCCCCATATAATGCCAACCGCTGCCGCACTCGTTGCTGAAACAAATCTTCAACTGACCGGGTCCTGCATCACCCTTCTTCTGGTCCATCTCGGCTCTCAAGTAGGTCTTTCAGCGTGACTTTCCTGCAGGCTGCATAGCTGGTCCTTCACTGTGGTGGTTTGGAGTGTCCCAGTAACTGGAGAGCAAATCCCACTGCTGCCAACCAATGTAACGAGCCCCTTTGCTCGCTCGGCTCCCACTCTCCCGACACTCCTCTGCTCTATTGGATCATCCGGTGCTCCAGGATTCAAACTACCGCTATGTGCCATTCGAATCCATTTGTGGTCGGTCAGAACAAACACCAGGCAGGCTGTATGTAAGTTCAACCAAGAGAGACTTTTATTATATGACCAAAATCAAGTCTTATATACAGAAACAGAGGGGGTAACCAGAACATAAATTAACATGCTAATTAACTAAGTTCTTTTAGCCAGCCAAGGTGACTCATAGATGTGACCTTTTCAGGGTAGACATCCCGTCTCCGGTCTCACCTGCTAATACACATTCCTAAGTGTAAACATCACACATTTTAGCAGGGTCAAAGTAGCACAGAGGACAGACAGATGGCTGGAGGTGATTGTATTCGCATATCCTTAGTGTGAAGGTGTGAACGTCCCAACAGTATGCCTCAGTCACTCTAATATGGCATATACAGGGTCCCCAGAGTCTGTGTGTCCTGGGGGGGACATGGACCTGAATCCAAAGCAACACCCCCCCAAAGGGTCCCCAGGCATACAGCTCACAAAGAGCACCGTTCCCCCAAATGCCAGGGCCCATGGTCGCAGGGCAAGAGGCCCGCACTCAGTCCCCTCCAAAAGCCTCTGTCCCGGCTAGGTCTGTCACAAGGGGAATATCTCTAATATTCTCAAACAGTGCCTTCTGAAGCACCGAGAGGACCAGGTTCAAGTCCCACGGAGGTAACGGGGGACGGACCGGAGGGGCCACCTGTCGGACCCCCTGCACAAATGTACTCACGAGAGAGTGAGTCGCCAGGGGTCGCTGAAAAAAGACAGCCAGGGCAGATATCTGTCCCTTAAATCGTACTTAGGGCAAGCCCTTGGTCCACCCCATGCTGTAAAAACAGCAGGATTCTGGAAACCAAATAGGTACGCGGATGCCATTTCATTTCCTCACACCTGGAGATGTAGACCCTCCAAGTGCGGTGATAGACCTTCCTAGAGGACGGTTTTCGAGCACTTCTCATAGTAGAGATTACTGAGTCTGACAGGCCCCGGTCTCTCAGTACCCGGTTCTCAACAGCCATGCCGTTAAAGCCAATGACTGTAAAGCAGGATGGAATATGGGACCTTGCGATAGCAGGTCCTTCCGTAGTGGTAGGCGCCAGGGGACGTCTGCTACCAGACGTACTAGATCGTCGTACCAAGGACGCTGAGGCCAATCTGGAGCGATTAGGATCATTGGAATTCCCTCTGCCTCCACTCTGCGGAGCAGAAGAGGAAGAAGCCTTAAGGGAGGGAAGGCATAGATTAGCCGATACTGACCCCACGATGCTACCAACGCGTCCGTTGCGTCTGCCCATGGGTCTCTTGACCGGGCCACAAATCTCAATACCTTCCGATTGAGTCGGGAAGCCAGAAGATCTACGTCTGGTGTGCCCCATCTTTGGCAGAGGAGTTGGAACACCTCCGGGTGTAAGGACCATTCTCCCTGGTCCAGCATCTGGCGGCTCAGGTAGTCCGCCTGCCAGTTTTCCACACCCGGAATGTACACGGCCGACAGTGCCGGTACGCTCCTCTCTGCCCACTTCAGGATGCGAGCGATCTCCGATGCTGCAGCTGAGCTTCTTGTTCCTCCTAGATGATTGACATATGCCACTGCTGTGGCGTTGTCTGACTGGATCCTGACTGGACGCCCTTGCAGTCTCTGAGACCATTTGAAGAGGCACAGCTTGATCGCCCGGATCTCCAGGACATTGATCGGCAGGAGGGCTTCCTCTGGGGTCCAGCGACCCTGCGCCGACTGGACACCCCAGACTCCCCCCCAACCTGTAAGGCTGGCGTCCGTCGTGATCACTATCCAGTAAACCGGAAGAAATGACTTCCCGGCCATTACAGCCGGTGCTGTCAGCCACCATACCAGGGATCTCCTGACTAGGTGGCTCACTCGGATTTGATAATCCAGAGATGAAGGGCATCTGTTCCATCTGGACAGAACTTCCTTCTGTAACACTCGAGTGTGGTATTGAACATATAGGACCGTCTCGAAGGAGGCTACCATGAGGCCCAACATTCGCATGCAAAAACGGAGTGACGACCAATTCCTGGAAGTCAGCTGCCGTACTGCAGCCCAGAGGGTCTGCAACTTCTCCACAGGGAGGAATACCTTTGCCTCTGAGGAATCCAGAATCAACCCCAGGTACACTAGGCGTTGAGTGGGCACCAATACTGACTTTTGCGTGTTTAGTATCCAACCACAGTCTCGAAGAGTCTGACAGGTAATGGACACGCTTACCTCTAATTCTGAGCTTGAAGGGGCCTTCAGCAGAAGGTCGTATAAGTAGCCTGTGATAGCGATACCCCGCTGTCTTAGAAGTGCCAGAATCGGAGCGAGCACCTTGGTGAACGTCCTGGGTGCTGAGGCAAGGCCCAACGGGAGGGCCACAAACTGGTAGTGGTCCTTCCCGATAGCAAATCGCAGAAACCTCTGGTGTCTGGAGTATATGGGGACATGCAGGTATGCGTCCTTGATGTCCAAGGAGGCCAGAAAGTCCCCCGGATGGAGAGCCGTGACTACAGATCGAACCGACTCCATCCGAAAACTTTGTACCTTCACAAAGCAATTGAGGGCTCTGAGATCCAAGCTTGGACGAACCCCCTCCTTCTTCGGCACAATGAACAGATTTGAGTAAAGACCCCGTTCCAGTTCTGGAACTGGAATAACTACCCCGCGTTCCAGTAGACCCTGGACCGCCCCATACAGGGCCTCCCGATGGGTCGGTAGTAGCTGGAGATTGGAGGTGTTGAATCTGTCCGGTGGACAAGAGAGAAACTCTATCTTGTAGCCTGAGGAGATTACTTTGCAAACCCACCTGTCGGAGATTAGTGCTGTCCACTGAGTCGCGAATTTGCGAAGACGTCTCCCCACCCGAGAGCTGGGTGGGGGTGAACCTTCATGCGGACGCAAATTTGTCTGCAGGCTTATTGGGTATGCGGGACCAGGGACGCTTTTGTCCTTGGGCAGTCGCTTTATCGGCCTGGGGTCTTTTCCCTGTTGCCCTAGGGGGACGAAAAAACCACTTGTGTGCAGTAAAGGAGGGCCCTTGCCCTTGGTGTGGCCCCTTACCCTTGCTAATTTGGGGAAGCAAAGTGCTTTTACCTCCTGTGGCATCCTTGATGATGTCATCCAGAGAAGCCCCAAAAAGTCTGTTGCCCTTAAAAGGCAGATCCAACAGGGCTTTCTTGGAAGTCTGGTCCGCAGACCAGCCTTTTAGCCAGATCAGGCGGCGTATTGCTACTGCATAAACCGAAGTTTTAGACAGCAGGGGAATAGTATTCATGTCTGACTCGCAGACAAACCTAAGGCCCTGGACCAACAGGTCGGCCAATGTTATCTCATCAGGAGGAGCATCTCGCTCCTTAACCCCTGGAGTAGCAATCTTGCCCATTCAGTAAGTGTGTGAGACACTAGGGCCCCCGCCAATGCCGGGCGTACTGCCGAGCCTACCACTGAGTATAGGTAGCAAGCGAGTGCTTCAGCCTTCTTATCCACAGGGTCCTAGAAAACAGGAGCCCCTTCTACAGGAATTGTGGTGGCTCTATTAAGTCTGGACACCGGAGGGTCCACTATAGGGGGGAGAGGTCCATTTCTTCAGAAAACTCTCCTCAAAAGGGGTACCGTACCGCAAACCTCTTTGGGGCTGTAAAGACCCTCAGTGGGTTCTCCCATTCCTTGTATAAGAGTTTATCAAAAGACACACAAGGGAACACCTTAGCAGTGCGGGCAGGTCTATGAAACCCAAGTGGACCGGAGTCTCTGCTGCTTCTGCAGTATTTTCCAATTTTAGCATATCCCGCACTGCAGTAATAAGGTCAGATACCAAAACCATCTTGCGTACTGACCTGGACTTTGAGTCATTCTCACTGTCCGGTCACGGTCTGCAGTCTCTGATGCGTCAGAATCTGGGCCCCGAGCCGTAGCTGGACCTGGTTCTGCACCAGAATTATCCCCAGAAGCTTGCAGGGGATGGGGCGTTTACTACCCCCTGTATTCCCGTGTGCTGCTTCCACCCTGGCAGCAAACGCCTCTAGGATTGCAGTCATAGCGTTCATAGACACCTCAGGGGCACCAGCTGCTAAATCTGATGTTTCAGGGGAGAAGACATCTGGCTCAGATGCCATGCTGACCACACGCTGACACTCACAGGGCTCCAGGCAAGATATCAATAGGCCACCCTCCTGTGCTGCAGAGAGGCCGGGTCACCCAGAGGACTCACCACCCTGGATAGGTACTGCTATGCTGCGCCTGTGATGCTGTCCCCCTGCTGCTGTGTAAGTCTGCTTCTTTTATCAGCACTTCCTGTGTGAATTTTCGCGCCAGTGTAATGCACCCTAGAGGCCGGAGGCTCTCGAAAAATGGTTGCCAAAAACGTCTGTATGGAAGATAATGTGGGCTCTAAGAAAATGGCCGCCGACAGAAGATAGAGGTCAATCAGCCATAGCCCACAAAAAGATGGCCGCCGAACGGCAATATCTGCATACAGGGTGGACAAACATGGCCGCCAATCAGCTGATAGGGGCCAGTGGGTGTGGCCGAACCACAGGAAGATGGCCGCCGGGCAGTCACAAGAGGCCAAACTTGGCATGGACCACCTCAAAATGGCCGCCGACAGCATGGAGGAGGAAGGACACAAACACAGGTAAGAAAAAATGACATTTCTTTTAAATGTTAGTTACAGCCAGCCCCGCTCCAGTGGGACCCCCTAGGTGACCCCCAGCACCCAGCAACCTTTAGCTAGAAGCCCAGGGAGGAGGGAAAGGCAGGGAGAGAGGGAAGAAAGGGGCCACAACCACTTACTTGATCTCTCCAGGAATGTCCAGCTAAATCACCCAGCCGAGGCAGGGGAGTTTTACTTGCCTATCCTGCATGTATTCTGCTGGAAGACATTCCAAACAGATCATCGTCCGCGCACGGAAGGTGACTGTTGGCCAGGCATGCTGTGATTGGACCCAGAAGGGACGATCATATGTATGCCCTGGAGCATGACGCTCACCGGACAGGCTGCTGCGACTCGGCCGTAAGGTCAGCCGAAGCTGAGCGGTCCGATGCAAGCCTTGGAGCGTAAGCTCACCGGCCAGGCTGCTGCGACTCGGCCGTAAGGTCAGCCGAAGCTGAGCGGTCCAATGCAGGCCCTGGAGCGTAAGCTCACCGGCCACCCGTGGAGCGACGGGCATGTCGTGGAAAACCCAGCGCGTAGCTAGGGTCGGCACACGCTCGATGGCCGAAACTGGGGAGACTACAAGGATCGAGGATCCAGCCTGTCACCCAGTCGGCAGTTGATGGAAGATCGCAGGAAACAACAAATGTAGCAAAAAAAAAAAAAAAATATATATATATATATATATATATATCTTTTTTCCCCCGGACCAATGGGCCCGAAGGGAGCCATGTCCTACTCCTTGCTAGACAGAAAAAAACTGATCTGCGAAGATGCAGACTGAGAGGGTATACCCAGAGGGTCCGCCCCCTGGGCGGTACTGTAGAAGGTGTGATGCAACACTTTTTACAAGTTTTTCTGCCTAGTCACTCCTAATTAACGGATAATACCCACTTTGTCAATAGAGAAGCTGTGTCGGTCCATGGACGAAAGAGTAAAATATTTTTCTCGACGGGAAAAATGATCGTGTGTACGCGGCATTAGAAATGAGAAATGACACTTTGTGCAGGGACAGTTCTAAACATGGGAAACACGCGCCACTTCACAGGCATACTATACACACCCCCCAGGTATGAAATGTAAAGGAATATTTCCCTTTTTTTCACTTTATGCATCATTAAAATCACTGCTCCCGAAAAACTGCAGTTTTTAAAACTTTTTTTTGCATTGATACATGTCCCCTGGGGCAGAACCCGGGTCCCCAAACACTTATTATGACAATAACATGCAGAGTATCCGTTATAATTAGCACTTTTGATTTTGAACGTTTTAGTCCATTGTATTTAATGGGGTTCTAAAGTTCCCGCAAACTTTCGGTCCGTTCGCAGGTTCTGGTGCGAACCGTTTCATCCCCATACCCTAACCCCACCTATGAGTGTTGTTGAGCGGGGGGGGGGTGCTACTGCGGGAGGGAGGTTTGTTGTTATCCAAGTTGTTTGTTGAGCAGGGGGGGTGCTGCGGGCTGCAGGAGGACAATAGATCATTTCACAAGGGGCGGTCCACCTTCGATTGCGGAAAATTTGATGCTCTCGCGGGACTGCGGAAATTACTGTCCGTGCGGGAAGTTTCCTCCAGCTCCTCCCACTTCACAGTCCTCACCAGTCAGCTGACCTCTAGTCTCTGCCCCCCAGCCATGCCGTAAACTAAATGGGCGGCTGCGAAGAGGCAGAGTGGGTGGCCGTGGGTTCCAGGGACTGCCCTGCTGGGCGGCTGCAGAAAGTCTGGGAGAGCGGTGCGGGCTTCAGGAACTGCCCAGGATTTGGTGACCCCTGGCAAATCATCATTCGACCCCCAGGTTGAGAACCACTGTATTAAGGAAAGGGATTTTCAGTTTAAATAAAAGCTTTACAGTTTTACACTATGAAGCCTCGTACACACGGGCGAGAATCTCGTCAGGAAAAATTTTTAGTTTTTCCTGACGGGATTCCTGGCAAGCTTTTCTTGCCAAGCCCTGTGTACACACGGCACATTCAAAAGAACCGCTGTTCTTTTGAATGGCAAGAACACGGTGACGTCATCCACTACGATGAGCATGCGCTCGTCACATTCGATGCCGTCGCCGCCATCTTGCTTCACCTCACACTACCCTTGTAAGCAACCGCGCATGCGTCAAAGTCTCATCGAGCATGCGCGGGTTTACCTGGGGACAGGTAAGCATACAAGCTTCGTACACACGCACAGTTTTCCCCACGAGGAAAATAGAGAGCAGGTTCTCTATTTTTCTTGTCGAGATTCCCGGCAGTTTTCCCGACAAGAAACCCTACACATGACCGGTTTTCTCGGCAAAAAGCTCTCCTGGCAGTTTTCCTGCCGAGAAACCCGGCCGTGTGTACGAGGCTTGAGGCTTCTTTTCCCTTCCCTTTGCCCGAGTATTATGGAAAACTCTCAGCTGGTTGTATCCTGGTGAATCAGAGGACGAAAGTGTGAGATCCCTTTCTGGATGTTGGTTTGGCATTGATCCCAACCACCTAACATATATACAGAGGCTGTTGTTTATTGGGAATCTGGTGAGTGCAATTCCTATAGGGAGAGGAATCGCTCGGTGTGGTGATGGTCGAACGTCAGCTGATGTCTCACACATGAACTGCCACATGCATTTCCTGAATTTTGGTCCCCCTTGGATGCACAGATCACTGCCCTTTCATGCAGCATTTTAATGTTATAGCGCTGCTGAAGTTTGAAGGACTAATTGTTTTTGATTGCTTCCCTTTTGAAAAGGGTGCTGATATATAAAGGTTTTATAGTACTCTCCTATAAAGCCATCTGGGCCTGGAGATTTGTTAAGTGACAAAGAATCTATTGCCCTGATGACTTTGAGGAGAGTAAATGGTGAGTTTTATTCTTGTAGTTGTGCCTGGGAGGGATGAAGAAGGGAGAAATTTTGTTTAAAAAAATAAAATAAATAAATCGGCACTTTTTTCCCAATTTGGTTGGAAAGTTTTGGGGTCTTTGTTACAATTATGCCGCGTACACACGGCCGTTTTTCTCGTCGAGAAAAACTACCATATTTTTCGCTCCATAAGACGCACCTGACCATAAGACGCACATAGGTTTTAGAGGAGGAAAACAAGAAAAAAAATATTCTGAACCAAATGGTCTCAATGTAGATATGGGGAAAAAAATGACAGTCTTGCAGATTGTGTAATGGTTAACAGCCTTTAAATGTTCCATGTAAAAAAGGTAGTTTATTAAATAATTAATGTGGTGAACTTACATAGGATCTGCCAACCCAAAAAACAACACAAGGAGCGCTGATCCAGTATTTTGTCAATAAACCAGAAAATTCCTAGTAAAAAGTAACAAGCTTTAATGACAAATGTATCCTTTCCTAAACATTATGCAGATGATCAAATGGAGAGAAGCCTGGAAATGCCAGTAATTTAGGACTAGCTTATCAGCCTCTGCAGTCCCGGGGGGATGGATGGCTGACTGTCACCGACCCTGATCCTGTGTAGAGACAGTGAGATATTCGCGGAGGGTGTGGAGGAGGTTCCCACTCTCAAACTGTCAGATGTCAAATAAGGTGGGGGGAGGGTTTTGGAGGATCTAGATCAGCCTTTCTCAACCTTTTCAACACAGAGGAACCCTTGAAATAGTTCTCCCGGTCTCTGGGAACCCCTGCTAAAAATTACAGATCTACAATTCATGAATCCTTAGTGTGATGGTCAGTGGGAAGGATGGTCCTTACACTTGTGGTCATTGGGAAGAATTACCTCCTTACAGATAGCTAAAAAGATCAATGGTGTCAGTCGGAAATTATCTGAGAGGCAGAAATTGCCCAATGCTGAAGGAACCCCTAGCAACCTCTGGAGGAACCATAGGGTTCCACGGAACCCTGGTTGAGAATCACTGATCTAGATACTCCAGGGTCAGCCTAGGAAAGCCACATTCCTTTCCCGATGGTCAGGGAGGAGAGGGGGGAGGAGGGACAGTGCTATGCAGTCCGGAGTGGAGGAACAGAGCCAGACAGGTGGCTGATGTCCGGATCTATACAAGCAGCTGTGCAGCGGCAATCACAGGCAGGCTTAACACACTCCGTTCCCGGTGGTCAGAGAGGAGAGGAAAGACAGAGCTGTGCAGTCACAGACGGAGGGACAGAGCCAGGAAGATAGCTTGTATCTGGGTTGGGTCTGGTCAATATTCGCTCCATAAGACGCACAGAAATTTCCCCCCATTTTTTGGGGGGGGGGGGAAGTGCGTCTTATGGAGCGAAAAATACGGTACATTTTTCCCCATTCGACGAGAAAAACGATCGTCTGTGGGCTCTCTGTCGTTTTTTTCGACGAGAAAAACGGCATTAAAAACGACGAGAAAAATTAGAACATGTTCTAATTTTTCTCGTCGTTTTTTTCGACATGTTTCCCGTGGCAGTTTTCCCATAGGGAAACACTGCCGCGGAGCCCACAGACGGTCGTTTTTCTTGTCAAGAGAAAAAATTACGTGAAAAACGACCGTGTGTGGGGAACAAGCCGTTCCCTCGTTTTTAATGTCATTATTCACGGCCTTCTGGAAGCTTTTTCAAAGCTATCCAAAAGAAGCTTTCCAAGATCTTGGCCAAGTTGCCAATTATTTTTTTTGTCACATTCTAGAGGAAGATTGTTGTTTGTTTTGGGTATCAAGTGTATATATTTCTGCTGAGAGTTCCTTAATGCATTTTTGCCGCTGCCTCTTCGCTCTTGCACCTAATTTAATAAAAATGCCCCTAATGAACAATGATTTTCTCTTTTCAGGTCTTCCCACATCTGTCCTTAACATCTCTTCTGAAGATTATGAATGGAAAAATTATTTAGATGGTATGTAATGTATTGTATATTCTACATGTAGCGGGGTCTTTAAATTTAGTTGGGGTACACCTGGGTGGTAGTATGACCCAGGTGTGTAATTGTGAGAGGTTTTGGACCCCTTTGTATTCGTGGAGGATTGGGTGGTGTATTATTCTCCTTGGCCTGTGGGTGGCGGTGTACCCGCAGGCTCAGGGTAGAATCACTACCACAGTGCTACCCTTTTTGTCCCTTTCCGGAGACGGTAAGGCGAGGGCGGGGAACCTGCCGTGGTGTCGATGGGAGGGGAATCCACAGGGTCTTGAGGATCTTCTCTTCACGCACCCAGGCACCTTAGGCCTGGGTGCGGGCGGTTCGGAGTTCTGGCCCAGGCGCCCTAGGCCTGGCCGGAATGGAGTTGGAGTCCATCCCAGGCACCTTCAGCCTGGGGTGAGGTACTAGATCGTAGGCCTGGGGCTCAGTAACTTCGACTGGGTCCCGCAAGGGCGAAGTGATCCGAGGGTCCCCGAGGTGGACGGGACCCGCATCTGAGGTGAGGAGGCCGGGGAGGTCACCCGTCCGGAGAGTCCGGAGCAGCATCAACCCGGTGACGGATGGGCCTCCGGTAACTCCCTTAGAGGAACATCTTCCCCTGATAGGGGCCACAGCGCAGCGAAGGTACTCCTAAATACGTTCTCTCGAGTTGCTGGTAGAGACTCACAAGTTCCATGTTATGTGCTAATCAAGGCTATGATAACCGCTGGTGAAATCACAGTGGTTTAGATTGAAATTAGGATAGTGCCTCGATCTGCTCATCCCACCGTATCAGGCTGTTAAAACGTTCCAACCAGTTGGCTACAGAAACACTGTTTATTGTGGAGCTTACAATAAAACAAGAGTTGGACTGTGATCGGTGTGTGGACTCTGGTTAATGGGAGCAAAGGAGGGTGCCAGCATAGCAGGACTGAGTTTCATAACTAAAGCACATTGGCCCGAGGAAGATACTGATACTGGCCTTCACCTCACCCACAGCCATGGGGAGGACATGGGCCGTAGCGCATCTCACCCTGTTGTGTGACATACCCCTAGAAAAAGGAGATAGGGCGAGGCCGCTACACGTGGGGGCGAGGCCGCTACACGTGGGGGCTCGTGAGTCCGGGATGAAATGTGTATTGACTTTGAAATTTGAAATGGCTGTGTCTGGACTTTGCTGCCCGGAGGAGTTCCGAGCAGGTCGGCCATGTGATTGGCCGAAGTGCGTCCCTGTGCTCAAAGTCGTGGAAATGACCCCAAGACGGGAAAGGCCCATGCAGAAAGACCGGGAAGAGGGAGGAGTCCAGCCGTGTGAAGTACTACATGTGGGGACTTTTGCTGCACTGCGCCATGAGGCACCCCGTGACTGCGCAATTCGTGGGTGGAGACTGGAGAAAGCCCGCGAAGACGTGCAAGTCATGGGAGGAGTCTGGCCATGTGAGGAGATACACGTGGAGACTCCGGCGCGTGGTCAGTGCGTGATGGAGCAGCAGATAGTCGGGATGGCCTCAAGCTCCCCGTGGATTCCGGTTCCCTACCCCACGAAGATGACTGCTTTTGCTGCTCCCCTTACAGACACGGGGATAAGACTCAGGCCCCGAGGGCAGTTGGCTTTGTACTCATGCAGAGACACGGAGGCCCTCGGCGTGATCTGTCCCGGATGCTCGGGACTGGTGGTCCACCTGAAGCCATTCGGGCGTTGCGAAGCATGCAAAGAGTTCTTGTTCGAGGTGGAGCCATCCACAGTAAGGCCCCGGGCCCTTCGCCTCAACAGCCTCACAGGTACCGCTACTCCGGAAGGGGAGATCCAGGCCTTTGCGGAGGTCCCCGTACGCACTGACCAGGGCGACGTGACTGCCCAACCAGAGACTGAGAGAGAAAAATCCGAGGATGCCGCTTCGGTCACCACAGATTCCCTGCTCCCACCTCCGAAGAGGAAAGTTGGCCTGGTGCAGGCCTCCTGTGGTCGTGGAAGAGCTTCACCCCGTCGCTTGCCGGGCCTGGATGGATCCGGTTGGAAGAGTCCTGGACATCCCAGCTCTACAAAAGGTCAAGGTGAGCCAGGGGCTGGGACTGGGGTGGTGGTTGGAGGTGTCGGAAGTCCACAGCTGGTGGAGCCCGTAAGGGAGGGTAGTTCCACGTCTACTAGAGACTACCTTCCCGCCGAGATGTATGACACCTCTGACCTGGAATCGCTGTCAGACTGCGGAGATGACGGGGAAATAGATGAACTGTTTCACCGAAAGGGCTGGGACAAACGCCCGTTACCCGTGCTACGTGAACCGCAGGATTCCCCTATGTCTATAGGAGACAGCACGCCCCGGGTGCAGGTCCCAGAGTCTACGAGGAAGTCTAGTCCTCCGGCCAAGTTTCCACATTCCACAACATCATCCGTTTTGGTAGCGGGGATGCCGCGTGCTTCACTGCGGGCACCGAGAGCGAAGCTGCCCGAGGTAGTGAAAGTACCTCGGCACCCGGAGGCCATCGTTCAACCAGGAGAAGGTGAGCGGGATTCCATGCCTCCTTTGGCCAGATTGCAAAGACTTTTATCCCGGAGAGTCGCCCGTGAGTACGGATGGGAATATCCCTACTTGCCTCGGGACTTACTTTACGAAGTTGAGGTCCTGCGACAGAGATGGTACGACAAATTCGTTTGGGATAAACTCAAAGTGCCTCATGCCCGGCGATACTTGTCCTGTTCGCCACCAGTGTCGAAAAAGTTCAAAGACTGCAGAGCAGACTGGATGTTGGGGCGCCCCATTTATGCGGACAAGGTGCTTATCTACCGGAAGGATAAAGAGGATGTCAACTATTCGATTGAGGTTTTCGATAAGCACCTAAAGCCTTTGTTCTTGCCTGACCCGAAGTTCTATCTGTGAGAAGAGACTCACTTGTTTTCTCTGCAGTTTCTGGAAATGTCCTTGCCGGAACATTTGAACTGTACCCTGGTTTTTTATTTGGGTTTGTTTTTCTACTCTTTGGAGGAATGAGAGCAGTTTTTGTTGTTTGTTCTCTCTTCTTCCAGACATCAAGGACAGAGACTTTTTGGGGGTAGAATTAGTGTAGGGACGCAGGAAGAAGGAAGACTTCACCAAGTGTCATTACCGCGGCACTGTCACCAGGTGGCAGTGTTGCGCAACGGTTGTTGGAATTCTACACTTGCAATACTTTGCCATTGAAGCGAATGGGTTTCTCGGCTGATAGACTCATTCGTTTCAAGTCAACACACAATGTTAGGATGTTTTCCTGTGTTTTTTTTTATTTCCCTCATGCAGGAGATTCGTCCGTCAAGACTACTGAGTATGGGGTGGTTCTTAGACAATGACTGGAGGGATTGTATATATGTGAATGTTCAGATGGTTTTATGAAAAAGTTTTTTGTTATATTCCCCTTCCCCTTGAGCAGGTCTTGGCACAAACAGGGTTTAAATTTTTTTAGGGATAGCCTCTGGGGCCAGGCTTGTGTCACCACTCCATGGGAGACATGGGTTTGCACCAGACACTGGGGACCAGCGTCAAATCACAGGGGGAGTATGTAGCGGGGTCTTTAAATTTAGTTGGGGAACACCTGGGTGGTAGTATGACCCAGGTGTGTAATTGTGAGAGGTTTTGGACCCCTTTGTATTCGTGGAGGATTGGGTGGTGTATTATTCTCCTTGGCCTGTGGGTGGCGGCGTACCCGCAGGCTCAGGGTAGAATCACTACCACAGTGCTACCCTTTTTGTCCCTTTCCGGAGACGGTACGGCGAGGGCGGGGAACCTGCTGTGGTGTCGATGGGAGGGGATAAAAGGGGGAGACGCCCTCGCCACGAGGTCTTCGAGGATCTTCTCTTCACGCACCCAGGCACCTTAGGCCTGGGTGCGGGCGGTTTGGAGTTCTGGCCCAGGCGCCCTAGGCCTGGCCGGAATGGAGTTGGAGTCCATCCCAGGCACCTTCAGCCTGGGGTGAGGTACTATTGAGGAGGCCTGGGGCTCAGTAACTTCGACTGGGTCCCGCAAGGGCGAAGTGACCTGAGGGTCCCCGAGGTGGACGGGACCCGCATCTGAGGTGAGGAGGCTGGGGAGGTCACCCGTCAGGAGAGTCCGGAGCAGCATCAACCCGGTGACGGATGGGCCTCCGGTAACTCCCTTAGAGGGACATCTTCCCCTGATAGGGGCCACAGCGCAGCGAAGGTACTCCTAAATACGTTCTCTTGAGTTGCTGGTAGAGACTCACAAGTTCCATGTTATGTGCTAATCAAGGCTATGATAACCGCTGGTGAAATCACAGTGGTTTAGATTGAAATCAGGATAGTGCCTCGATCTGCTCATCCCACCGTATCAAGCTGTTATAACATTCCAACCAGTTGGCTACAGAAACACTGTTTATTGTGGAGCTTACAATAAAACAAGAGTTGGACTGTGATCGGTGTGTGGACTCTGGTTAATGGGAGCGAAGGAGTGTGCCAGCATAGCAGGACTGAGTTTCATAACTAAAGCACATTGGCCCGAGGAAGATACTGGTACTGGCCTTCACCTCACCCACAGCCATGGGGAGGACATGGGCCGTAGCGCATCTCACCCTGTCGTGTGACATACCCCTAGAAAAAGGAGGTGGGGTGAGGCCGCTACATACACATTCCAGTTATAGGTGGAGAAATATCTCTTTGTAAGTAAGGTCGGGGTCTCTTGATTGATGGGACCTCTGGAGTTCCATTTCTGCTCCTGTTCATCATCCAATAAGATTTTCCAATATCCAATGACTCCTAATTGCATCCATTGCATGTTCTCTATGGTGTCTGCAAGGGTTGATGACGTTCCATCACAGATATTGTAGAGGAAGGATTTGCTTCTTGAAGTGTTCGGGGTCACCCTGAGCTGAATGGTGTCAGAAGGAAAGGGTGACCCTCCATCACAGAGATTGTAGGGGAATGATCTGGCTCACCCTGAGTAGAGCGGTGCAAGAAGGAAGGGGTGGCTTTTCATCACAGAGTATGTAGAGGAATAATCTGCCCCTGGAAGGGTTCTGGGTCACCCTGAGCTGAATGGTGTCAGGAGGAAGGGGTGACCTTTCATCACAGAGATTGTAGAGTAATGATCTGTTCCTGGAAAGGTTCTGGGTCACCCTGAGTGGAGTTATATTATGAGTGTAGCACCCCTTCACTTTTCAGGGGTGCTATGTGCCTAAATTTAGGGGTTGGTCTGAGTTAGCAGTCAGGCTCAGACCGCTTTGATTGTGAGGTGTTTGCTTCTGCCTATGTGATGCTGCCTGTGTATAGTTCCCTGTGGCCTGTAGGTGGCACTGCTATATCAGGTCAGGGTTGAATTGTGGGTGACATTGCTACACCTTGGAGTGTCCTCTCTCGGCAGCGGTACAGTGGGCGTGGTTAACCTGCTGTGCATGCTGGGAGAGGGTACTTAAGGGGCAGACGCCATTATTAAGAGGAGTCGTGGAGAGGAGTAGGAGCAGGAGTGAGACACGTACCCCACCTTCAGTGGCCCTCATGGCCAGGGGTATGTGTGGGTGTGATCAGACCCAGGCACCTTTAGCCTGGGGCTGTAACTCTACTAGTAGGCCCAGCACCTTTAGCTAGGGCCTACCCCCGAAAGAAGAGTCCTAGGGTGCCCAGGTGAGGGTACACGTTCTGACCAAAGGGAAGCCAGGGGAGGATCGGTCCCATTAAGGAAATGAGTGATTGAAGATCGCTGTCTCGGGAGAGGCCTGGTGACCTGTCAGAGGGAAGGATTCTTCACTCCGCAAAGCTAACCTTGTAGAGTGCCCATTGGCATTGTTCTTTTCTCCAAATTCTACAGAGGTTAAAGGATTTCCTGAACCCGTCCCTGGAGGGGATAGGGTGGCAGAACTGTTCGAGCTCCACACCGGCTGCTGGGACTGTGAGAGAGGACTGTCCGGGTGAGCTAAACCCCCTCGGGATCGAGTGGTGACAAAGTTTCTAGCTTTGCTTGGACCTAATCCCTAAAACCTATTCTTTCTCTCATCAATCTTTCCTGTCTACTACGCAGCAATAAAATCTCTGTTGGAGTTAAAGTGTTTCTGGACATTGGCCTTCTTGGGGGGAGAAATAGAGACTTGTCCCCATACACTGGGGATGAGAACCAGTGGGGGAGGGTAACTCGCTGCAGGACCCAAAATTTGTGAACACCGCTTAACCTCTTCAAACAGGAGGGTACGGGCACATGGCACGGTGTGCCTTAAATTGCGAGTGAGCCAGGCAGGAAAAAAGGTCCGTGTGCTACATGAGGAAGGGGTGACCAATCTCACAGAGATTGTAGAGGAATGATTTGCCCCTGGAAGTGTTCTGGGTCACCCCGAGTGGCGTTATATTATGAAGAATGGGTGACCTTCTCTCACAGAGATTGTAGAGGAATGATTTGCCCCTGGAAGTGTTCTGGGTCACCCCGAGTGGCGTTATATTATGAAGAATGGGTGACCTTCTCTCACAGAGATTGTAGAGGAATGATTTGCCCCTGGAAGTGTTCTGGGTCACCCCGAGTGGCGTTATATTATGAAGAATGGGTGACCTTCTCTCACAGAGATTGTAGAGGAATGATTTGCCCCTGGAAGTGTTCTGGGTCACCCCGAGTGGCGTTATATTATGAAGAATGGGTGACCTTCTCTCACAGAGATTGTAGAGGAATGATTTGCCCCTGGAAGTGTTCTGGGTCACCCCGAGTGGCGTTATATTATGAAGAATGGGTGACCTTCTCTCACAGAGATTGTAGAGGAATGATTTGCCCCTGGAAGTGTTCTGGGTCACCCCGAGTGGCGTTATATTATGAAGAATGGGTGACCTTCTCTCACAGAGATTGTAGAGGAATGATTTGCCCCTGGAAGTGTTCTGGGTCACCCCGAGTGGCGTTATATTATGAAGAATGGGTGACCTTCTCTCACAGAGATTGTAGAGGAATGATTTGCCCCTGGAAGTGTTCTGGGTCACCCCGAGTGGCGTTATATTATGAAGAATGGGTGACCTTCTCTCACAGAGATTGTAGAGGAATGATTTGCCCCTGGAAGTGTTCTGGGTCACCCCGAGTGGCGTTATATTATGAAGAATGGGTGACCTTCTCTCACAGAGATTGTAGAGGAATGATTTGCCCCTGGAAGTGTTCTGGGTCACCCCGAGTGGCGTTATATTATGAAGAATGGGTGACCTTCTCTCACAGAGATTGTAGAGGAATGATTTGCCCCTGGAAGTGTTCTGGGTCACCCCGAGTGGCGTTATATTATGAAGAATGGGTGACCTTCTCTCACAGAGATTGTAGAGGAATGATTTGCCCCTGGAAGTGTTCTGGGTCACCCCGAGTGGCGTTATATTATGAAGAATGGGTGACCTTCTCTCACAGAGATTGTAGAGGAATGATTTGCCCCTGGAAGTGTTCTGGGTCACCCCGAGTGGCGTTATATTATGAAGAATGGGTGACCTTCTCTCACAGAGATTGTAGAGGAATGATTTGCCCCTGGAAGTGTTCTGGGTCACCCCGAGTGGCGTTATATTATGAAGAATGGGTGACCTTCTCTCACAGAGATTGTAGAGGAATTATCTGCCCGTGGAAGGGTTCTGGATAGAGTTGAGCGGACACCTGGATGTTCGGGTTCGACGGGTTCGGCCGAACTTCGGAAAAAAGTTTGAGTTCGGGACCGAACTTGACCCAAACTTGACCCCGAACCCGAACCCCATTGAAGTCAATGGGGACCCGAACTTCTGAGGACTATTTGCGCTTGTTTTCCGTGCTTAGAACTGTCCCTGCACAAAGTGTAATTTCTGAAGAAAAAAAAGTAATTTAAAACTCACTCGCGGCTATTAATGAATTGTCGGCTCCCGGCAATACATAGAAAAGTCATTGCTAAAAAAAAAAAATGCGTGGGGGTCCCCCCAAATTTAATTACCAAGCCCTTCAGGTCTGGAATGGATATTAAGGGTTACCCCGCCGCAATAAAAAAAAATGCGTGCGGTTCCCCCAAATATCCATACCAGGCCCTTCAGGTCTGGAAAGGATTTTAAGGGTAACTCCACCCCAAATTAAAAAAAAATGGCGTGGAGTCCCCCCAAAAATCCAAACCAGACCCTTTATCCGAGCACGCAACCTGGCAGGCCGCAGGAAAAGAGGGGGGGACAAGAGAGCGCCCCCCTCCTGAACCGTACCAGGCCACATTCCCTCAACATGGGGAGGATGTCCCCATGTTGATGGGGACAAGGGCCTCATCCCCACAACCCTTCCCCCGGTGGTTGTGGGGGTCTGCGGGCGGGGGGCTTATCGGAATCTGGAAGACCCCTTTAACGAAGGGGACCCCCAGATCCCGCCCCCCCCCATGTGAATTGGTAACGGGGTACATTGTACCCCTACCATTTCACAAAGAAAGTGTAAAAAATTGTAAAAAAAATACACAGACACCGTTGGGAAAGTTCTTTATTAAAAAAAAACAAAAAAAAAACATTCCAGCAATGAAATCCAGTGTCCCGCAGCGATCCCGGTGTCCAGCGCTGTCCAGACGAAATGTCATTGGCTGAGCCTGAGCGGACCTGATGGGGAACTTCCTCCGCAGTGTAATAAATGAATAGACCCGCCCCTTCTAAAGTTCCCCATCAGGTCCGCTCAGCCAATGACTCGGTGTAAGGCTGAGGACCTGATGCGGAACGTGAGAAGGGGCGGGTCTATTCATTTATTGCACTGCGGAGGAAGTTCCCCATCAGGTCCGCTCAGGCTCAGCCAATGACATTTCGTCTGGACAGCGCTGGACACCGGGATCGCTGCGGGACACTAGATTTCATTGCTGGAATGTTCTTTTTTTTTTTTATTATTTTTTTTTAATAAAGAACTTTCCCAACGGTGTCTGTGTATTTTTTTTTTACATTTTTTACACTTTCTTTGTGAAATGGTAGGGGTACAATGTACCCCTTACCAATTCACATAGGGGGGAGGACGGGATATGGGGGTCCCCTTTGTTAAAGGGGTCCTCCAGATTCCGATAAGCCCCCTGCCCGCAGACCCCCACAACCACCGGGCAAGGGTTGTGGGGATGAGGCCCTTGTCCCCATCAACATGGGGACATCCTCCCCATGTTGAGGGCATGTGGCTTGGTACGGTTCAGGAGGGGGGGCGCTCTCTCATCCCCCCTCTTTTCCTGCAACCTGCCAAGCTGCGTGTTCAGATGAGGGTCTGGTATGGATTTTTAGGGGGACTCCACGCCATTTTTTTAAATTTAGGGTGGAGTTCCCCTTAAAATCCATGCCAGATCTGAAGGGCCTGGTATGGATATTTGGGGGAACCCCACGCATTTTTTTTAAAATTTGCGGCAGAGTTCCCCTTAATATCCATACCAGACCTGAAGGGCCTGGTAATTGAATTTGGGGGAACCCCCACGCTTTTTTTTCATTTTTTTATCAATGACTTTTCTATGTTTTGCCGGGACCTGACAATTCATTAATAGCCGCGATCAGTTTTAAATGACCTTTTTTCCTTCAGAAATGACACTTTGTGCAGGGACAGTTCTAAGCACGGGAAACATGCGCCACGTTACATGCATATTGCCGAACACCGGACCCGAACCCGAACATACAGTCAATTGTTCGGGTCCGGGACCCCAAAACTCAAAAGTTCGGTACGGACCCAAACTTTACAGTTCGCGTCCGCTCAACCCTAGTTCTGGATCATTCCACAGGGATCAGTTGTATTGCAGATTTCTGTTCAGTGTTATTGGGTGAGAGGACAGTACTGATTGAGCGCTCACATTTTGTCTTTTATCCTTATTACAAATTACATAGTTACATAGTTACATAGTTAGTCAGGTTGAAAAAAGACACAAGTCCATCCAGTTCAACCATAAAAAAAAAAAAAGAAAAAATATCGTAATCCCATATATCCAATTCTATACCCACAGTTGATCCAGAGGAAGGCAAAAAACCCCAGCAGAGCCGATCCAATTTACTACAGCAGGGGAAAAAATTCCTTCCTGATCCCCCGAGAGGCAATCGGATATTCCCTGGATCAACTTTACCTATAAATGTCAGTACCCAGTTATATTCTGTACATTTAGGAAAGAATCCAGACCTTTCTTATAGCAATCTACTGAGCTGACCAGATCCACCTCTGCAGGGAGTCTATTCCACATTTTCACAGCTCTTACTGTGAAGAAACCTTTCCGTATTTGGAGGTGAAATCTCTTTTCCTCTAGACGTAAAATGTGCCCCCTTGTCCTTTGTGTTGACCGTAAAGTGAATAACTGAACACCAAGTTCACTATATGGACCCCTTATATATTTGTACATGTTGATCATATCCCCCCTTAATCTCCTCTTCTCAAGAGAGAATAAATTCAGTTCCTCTAATCTTTCCTCATAGCTGAGCTCCTCCATCCCTCTTATCAGTTTGGTTGCCCTTCTCTGCACTTTCTCCAGTTCCCCAATATCCTTTTTGAGAACTGGGGCTCAAAACTGAACTGCATATTCCAGATGAGGTCTTACTAATGATTTGTACAGATGACGTCTCTCTCTCTGGAGTCCATCCCTCTCTTATACAAGAAAGGACTTTCCTCGCTTTGGAGACCGCAGCTTGGCATTGCATGTTATTATTGAGCTTATGATCTACCAAAACCCCCAGATCCTTCTCCACTACGGATCCCCCCAGATCCTTCTCCACTACGGATCCCCCCAGATCCTTCTCCACTATGGATCCCCCCAGATCCTTCTCCACTACGGATCCCCCCAGATCCTTCTCCACTACGGATCCCCCAGATCCTTCTCCACTACAGATCCCCCCCAGATCCTTCTCCACTACGGATCCCCCCAGATCCTTCTCCACTACGGATCCCCCCAGATCCTTCTCCACTACGGATCCCCCCAGATCCTTCTCCACTATGGATCCCCCCAGATCCTTCTCCACTACGGATCCCCCCAGATCCTTCTCCACTACGGATCCCCCCAGATCCTTCTCCACTATGGATCCCCCCAGATCCTTCTCCACTACGGATCCCCCCAGATCCTTCTCCACTACGGATCCCCCCCAGTTGTACTCCCCCTAGTATGTATGATGCATTCATATTCTTAGCCCCCAAGTGCATAACTTTACATTTATCAACATTAAACCTCATCTGCCACATAGTCGCCCAATTAGACAGAACATTGAGGTCGGCTTGTAAATTGGCGACATCCTGTAAGGACTTTATTCCACTGCATAGCTCAGTGTCATCTGCAAAGACAGAAATGTTACTTTTGATCTCAGACCCAATATCATTTATAAACATATTAAAAAGTAAGGGTCCCAGCACTGAACCTTGGGGTACACCACTGATAACACTGAACCTTGGGGTACACCACTGATAACACTGAACCTTGGGGTACACCACTGATAACACTGAACCTTGGGGTACACCACTGATAACACTGAACCTTGGGGTACACCACTGATAACCTTGGACCATTCAGAGTAAGAATCATTAACCACGACTCTCTGAATTCTGTCTTTTAGCCAGTTTTCTATCCATTTACAAACTGATATTTCCAATCCTGTAGACTTTACCTTACACATGAGCCGTGTGTGGGGAACTGTATCCAACGCTTTTGCAAAATCCAAGTATACCACGTCCACAGCCACCCCTCTGTCCAAGTATACCACGTCCACAGCCACCCCTCTGTCTAAGTATACCACGTCCACCGCCGCCCCTCTGTCCAAGTATACCACGTCCACCGCCACCCCTCTGTCCAAGTATACCACGTCCACCGCCACCCCTCTGTCCAAGTATACCACGTCCACCGCCACCCCTCTGTCCAAGTATACCACGTCCACCGCCACCCCTCTGTCCAAGTATACCACGTCCACAGCCACCCCTCTGTCCAAGTATACCACGTCCACCGCCACCCCTCTGTCCAAGTATACCACGTCCACCGCCACCCCTCTGTCCAAGTATACCACGTCCACCGCCACCCCTCTGTCCAAGTATACCACGTCCACCGCCACCCCTCTGTCCAAGTATACCACGTCCACAGCCACCCCTCTGTCCAAGTATACCACGTCCACCGCCACCCCTCTGTCCAAGTATACCACGTCCACAGCCACCCCTCTGTCCAAGGTTTTACTTACCTCTTCAAAAAAAGAAATCAGGTTTGTTTGACAACTTCTGTCTTTCATGAATCCATGCTGTCTGTTGCTTAAATAGTTTTTTTCCAGCAATAACTCATCTATGTGGTCTTTTATTAATCTCTCCAGTATCTTCCCAACTATAGAAGTTAAACTAACAGGTCTATAGTTACTTGGTAAAGACTTAATTCCCTTTTTAAATATAGGCACCACATTGGCCCTGCGCCAATCCAGTGGTACTATTCCCGTCATTAATGAGTCCCTAAAAATTAAATACAATGGTTTTTAAATTACAGAGCTCAATTCTTTTAGGATCCGTGGGTGTAAGCCATCTGGTCCCGGTGCTTTATCCACCTTTATTCTGTCTAAATATTTCTGGACCATATCACCTTTGAGCCATTGTGGATTTGGGGCTGTGTCACTACCACCCCCATTTTGGACATGAGCTCCCCCATGCTCCTTTGTATACACAGAACTGAAGAAAGTATTTAATAAATTAGCCTTCTCTTTGTCCCCAGTCACCCACTCTAGATTATTTTGTAAAGGGCCTACATGCTCTGACTTGACCTTTTTACTATTAATATATTTGAAGAATTTTTTGGGGTTTGTCCTATCTTTTGCAATCTGTCGTTCATTTTGAATTTTTGCATCCTTGATTTCCTTTTTACATATTCTGTTATATTCTTTGTAACATTTAAATGACACTAGTGTTCCCTCATTTTTATATTTTTTAAAAGCGCTTTTCTTATAGTTTATAGCTTTTTTAACTTTGGCAGTGAGCCACATAGGTTTTATTTTTAGCCTTTTAAACTTATTGCCCATGAGAATATACTTTGCAGTGAGTTCACAAACAGTCTTTTTGAAGAATTCCCATTTCTGTTCTGTGCCCATTGATGCCAATATTCCCTACCAGTCTAAGTCCTGGAGAGCAGCCCTCATCCTTGGAAAATTTGCTCTCTTGAAATTAAGTGTTTTTATCTTTCCTGTATGTGATTTTTGCTTACAACTAACATCAAATGAAATCATGTTGTGGTCACTGCTACCCAGGTGTTCCTTTATCTGAACATTATTAATACGCTCTGCATGGTTTGAGATTACCAGGTACAACAGAGCATCATTCCTAGTTGGGGCCTCAATAAACTGGACCATAAAATTGTCCTGCAATAGGTTTATAAATTTTTGCCCTTTAACTGTCCCAGCAGTTCCATTACTCCAGTCAATTTCTGGGTAGGTAAAATCCCCCATTATTATCACCGTCCCAGCTCTTGCAGCTCTTTCCATCTGTGCAAGGAGCTGAGTCTCTAACTCCTCATTAACATTGGGTGGTCTATAACAAACTCCAATGATTAACTTTGAACTACGCACATCTGTATGCAGTTCCACCCATAATGCTTCAGCCTCATCCCACTCTCCATCCACCAGGTCCTCTTTCACTCGCTTTGAGATCACTTCTCACATAGAGACAGACCCCGCCACCTTTCCTTTTTGCCCTGTCTCTCCGAAAGAGTGCATAGCCAGGAATATTAATAGCCCAGTCATGAGAGGAATGAAGCCAAGTTTCAGCAATACCGATTACATCATAGCTCTCCTCATGCACCAGAGCTTCCAACTCACCTATTTTGCTTGGCAGACTTCTGGCATTGGTGAACAGACACTTTAATGCATTAATATATTTTGACCGGTCACATACTATCCTCTTGGGTGTTCCCAGATTGCAACTAGGACTTGCTACTATACTTACCTTGGGTTTATGTGCTTTGGTTACCCTACCACAAATACCGGCCGTATAATTATAACATGGAAATTTGCTTTTATACTGAATATTTTTAAAGGTCATTAAAATGAAAAGGAGAAATGTGTATTTTGAATAGAAATATAAATCCTGAGAGTGGACGGAATTCTAAATGATTTTCTCTTTTTAGGTCATCCCATATCTCTCCTCTTTTCTGAAGATTATGGATCAACAAATTATTTAGATGGTATGTAATGTACTGTATATTCTACATGTAGCGCCCTGTTCATAAGGAATAGGGGCTATTTTGTAAATTGTGTTTGTATGATATGTAAATAGTTCAGATTGATTGTACAAAGTTAAATTGGCTTCTGTTCTAATTTTGGCAACGTTGTGCTCATTTCTCACTGTTGCCAGTAGGTGTCACTGTCACCACAGGCCAGTGTGAGAAATACAGCAAGCTGAATTGCATTGAATATTCTTTCCCCAGAAACAGCCCAGTGGGAGTGTTCTTGCTGCTGTGCATTCTGGGAGAGGGTATTTAAGGGGCAGACGCCATGTTTTTCTCTCTCTGCCTCATGGCCCTCCAGGTCTGAGGCTGTGCGTGACATGCTCTTCTACCTCGGGGCCTGCTGGCTTCCTACCTCCAGGCTCTCTGCCTCATGGCCCTCCAGGCCTGAGGCTATGTTGCTGCAAGTAGGCCCAGAAGTTTGTCTGGGGCCTACTTATCCGGAGGTGGTCCTGTGCTGTCTTGCCTGTGCGGAAGAAGCCGGATCAAACTGAGAATATCCAGGAGGGGGACTCTTGCTTGAGAGAACCAGGCCGAAGGCTGGTTTCTCAGGAAGGGCCTGGTAACTCGTTTGGAGGACGCACCTAAGCTAACCTACCCTCACAGTACTGCCGGATGGCTTAAAGGTTCTGGTACTGTGCAGCTGTTCTACAACTAACTGCTGGCTACAAAGTCCTGTGAGAGAGGATTATCCAGGAGTCCCACTTATCGCTAAGTCTGTGAGAGAGACTTGTCCGTGCTTCATACCGGCTGCTAGGTCGGTGTGAGAGGCCAATCCGGGTGTTGCAAGATCCGCTGACAGAAAGCTGTTTTGTCCTCTGGATTCAAGAAACTAATCAGTGATCTACAAAAAGGTATCTGAAATTCCCCTAACCCTCTATCCTTTTACTATTACAAGTTATTTTATTAAAGCATTAGAAAAAGACTGAAGTGACTGGCGCTCACATCTGTTTGACATCTCCAATCATAGACTCATAGTACTGGGACAGTGAAAGGTGGGGTAACGGCAGGACCAAAAATATAATCAGCAGCCCTCTAGGGGGTATCGCTACATACACATACCAGTTGAAGGTGGAGAAATATTTCTTTGAAAGTAAGGTTGGGGTCTATTCACTGATTGGACCTCTGGAGTTCTATCATCGTTTGTCATGAGCATCCTGGCCACCCACACATCTCCCATAATTTCACACCACCTACATGGCGTGAGGCATGCCAGAGCCTCCATTCTGTCCCCCAATGCCTCAAGTGCAGCTCCCACCACCACATGAGGGATTTTGCTAAGGAATGAAGAGTCCAGAGAAGGGTAAAAAAAATAATGAGGGGGTGGAGGACCTCAGTTATGAGAGATGGAGGGGCGTGATTATGGAGGATGGAAGGGCTCAGTTATGGAGAAAGGAAGACCTCAGTTATGGGGATGGGGAACCTCAATTATGGAGGACCTTAGTTATGGGGATGGAGGAGCTCAGTTATGGGGGATGGAGGATCTCAGTTATGTGGGATGGAGGACCTCAGTTATGGGGGATGGAGCACCTCAGTTATGGGGGATGGAGGACCTTGGTTATGGGGGATGGAGCACCTCAGATATGGAGGGTGGAGGACCTCAGTTATGGTTCATGGGGGACCTCAGTTATGGGGGATGGAGGATCTCAGTTATGGGTGATGGAGGACCTCAGTTATGGGGGATGGAGGATCTCAGTTATGGGGGATGGAGGACCTCAGCTATGGGGGATGTAGGACCTCAGCTATGGGGGATGTAGGACCTCAGTTATGGGTGATGGAGGACCTCAGTTATGGGGGATGGAGGATCTCAGTTATGGGGGATATAGGACCTCAGTTATGGGGGATGGAGGACCTCAGCTATGGGGGATGTAGGACCTCAGTTATGGGGGATGGAGGATCTCAGTTATGGGGGATGGAGGATCTCAGTTATGGGGGATGTAGGACCTCAGTTATGGGGGAAGGAGGACCTCAGCTATGGGGGATGTAGGACCTCAGTTATGGGGGATGGAGGATCTCAGTTATGGGGGATGGAGGATCTCAGTTATGGGGGATGTAGGACCTCAGTTATGGGGGATGGAGGACCTCAGCTATGGGGGATGTAGGACCTCAGTTATGGGAGATGGAGGACCTCAGTTATGGGGAATAGAGAACCTCAGTTATGGGGGATGGAGGACCTCAGTTATGGGGAATAGAGAACCTCAGTTATGGGGGATGGAGGACCTCAGTTATGAGGAACAACTAAACATATTTTCCCTGGAGAAGAGAAGCTTGATGCCGTGTACACACGACCATTTTTCTCGTCAAGAAAAATGAAATTTTTTCCTTTGGACGAGAAAAACGATCGTCTGTGGGCTTTTTCTCGTTTTTCTCGACGTGAAAAACGGCATTAATCAAGACGAGAAAAATTAGAACATGCTCTAATTTTTCTCTGCGTTTTTCACGTCGTCGTTTTTCTCGTCATGAAAAACGGTCGTGTGTAGGCTTTAACGACGTGAAAAAAGCGCGCATGATCAGAAGCAAGTGATGGTAAAACTACCGTTCATAATGGAGATGGCACATTCGTCATGCTGGAAATTATTGCATCGTTTAATGCAGCGCATTCTTTTCTTCGTTCTAATGTTGCAATAATCCAATTCTTTTGCTGCTGATATTCTCACAGAGTTAGGAAAAAGTTTTGTCTTTATTATTTATTGTTTTCTCATGATTAATCTATATTTATTGTAAGCCAGATCTCCCTAAATACCCATTTTTTTGAGTTTCCATCTTGTATTGAAGATGTTATTTTTGATAATTATTTTGATAATATTTTAGACTGTTTTCCAATATTATTTGATATTTTTGAGTGTGTCAAGTTACCACAACAACATTATTATTTATTCTAATTTACCCTCAAGGAGATTAGTGTCCCTTGTTAATTTCTCAATTTTTTTCCCCAATGTCTCTGCCTACTCACTACCAAACTGTCTATTTAGAATAAAAACACATGTTCATTTTTTATCATGAAACAAAAATACCATTTATTCTGGCCTAAAAAGAAATTAAAGGTTAAGGCAAAACAAAACCACAGGTAAAGTAAAACTAAAGAAGCCAGGAAGACAGCACTGGAGACCCTGCTGAAATTAGTGCAGACCCAGATCACCACAGCAAACAAGAAAGGATGAGAAGACGAAAATTGGGACCATCTGAAGGACATATCCTGGGCTCATTTCCTGCTTTTCTTTTTTGCCTTCTCTGCAGGCTTCCCTGCAGCCTTCCTTGGAGGCTGTGTCCGTGGAGGAGGGACTGGAGCAGGAGCAGGGACTGGGGCAGGAGCAGGGAGTGGGGCAGGAACTGGAGCAAGGACATAAGAAACATCCACAACGTCCGTAAAGTCATTGAGTTTCCCCAACATGCCCATATTTACGACCTTCAAGATTAGGGTCTCGCATTTTAGCCGCTGTGCCATTTGCATTTCGGGCAGTTTGTGCCCAATAAGGGCAGCAAATCCCTCTGCAGCGGTGGGGGGCTCTCTGAGGGCCGCAGTAGCCTCCCTAATTAGGGCCTGGGTCTCCTCCTCCTATGGAATAAGCCTTCTTGCCCTTTTTTGGGGAATACGCAGCGGAGGTATCTGGGGCCTGGTGTTCGGCTGTGTTCCACTGGGGCCTGCCTCCTCCTGTGTCCCACTGGGGCCTGCCTCCTCCTGGCTTCCACTGGCACCTGCCTCCTCGTGGGTCACACTGGGGCCTGCCTCCTCGTGGGTCACACTGGCGCCTGCCTCCTCATCCTGTATAAAAAAGGTACATATTGTAATTTTTGGCTTTATCTATCACACACATTTGTCACCTCATGACATTTGCTAATTGAATGCTAATAAATATTAAAGTTAATCATTCTGACACCAGCATTTTTCATTCTTGTCCCCATCATTTTTGGCCACTGCTGTCTATTGATATGTCAGACACTTTGTTTTAACTGGTAACATTTTTCACACAAGTTTAACCACTTAAGCCCCGGACCATTTGGTAGCTAAAGGACCAGAGGTGTTTTCAGAATTTTGCACTGCGCTGCTTTAACTGTAAATTGTGCGGACATGCAATGTTGTACCCAAACGAAATTTGCGTCCTTTTCTTCCCACAAATAGAGCTTTCTTTTAATGGTATTTGATTGCCTCTGCGATTTTTATTTTTTGCGATATAAACGGAAAAAGGCCGAAAATTTTGAAAAAAAATGATATTTTCTACTTTTTGTTATAAGAAAAATCGAATAAACTCAATTTTAGTCATACATTTAGGCCAAAATGTATTCAGCCACATGTCTTTAGTAAAAAAATTTCAATAATATTTATTGGTTTGCGCAAAAGTTATAGCGTCTACAAACTAGGGTACATTTTCTGGAATTTACACAGCTTTTAATTTATGACTGCCTATCTCATTTCTTGAGGTGCTAAAATGACAGGGCAGTACAAACCCCCCCAAATGACCCCATTTTGGAAAGTAGACACCCAAGGAAATTACTGAGAGGCATGTTGAGCCCATTGAATTTTTTATTTTTTTTGTCTTAAGTGATTGAATAATGACTAAAAAAAAAAAAATTACAAAAAGTTGTCACTAAATGATATATTGCTCACACATGCCATCTGCAAAATACTCACCATACCTCTCAGCAAATAGCTTGGGGTGTCTACTTTCCAAAATGGGGTCATTTGGGGGGGTTTTGTGCCATCTGGGCATTCCATGGCCTCCGAAACTGTGATAGGCAGTGAGGAGTGAAATCAAAAATTTACACCCTTAGAAAGCCTGAAGGCGGTGATTGGTTTTCGGGGTCCCGTACGTGGCTAGGCTCCCAAAATGTCTCACACATGTGGTATCCCCGTACTCAGGAGAAGCAACAGAATGTATTTTGGGGTGTAATTCCACATATGCCCATGGCATGTGTGAGCAATATATCATTTAGTGACAACTTTGTGCAGAAAAAAAAAAAAATTGTCTTTTTACGCAACTTGTGTCAACATATAAAATATTCCATGGACTTGACATGCCTCTCAGTATATAGCTTGGGGTGTCTACTTTCCAAAATGGGGTCATTTGGGGGGGTTTTGAACTGTTCTGGCATTTTATACACAACATTAGGAAGCTTACATCCACTCTTCTAAACACTTGAAGACAAAGCCCTTTTTGACACTTTGAAAACATATTTTTTTTTTGCAAGAAAATTATGTTGAACCCCCAAACATTATATATATTTTTAAAGCAAAGGCCCTACAGATTAAAATGGTGGGTGTTGCATTTTTTTTTCTACACAGTATTTGCGCAGCGATTTTTCAAACGCATTTTTTGGGGAAAAATACACTTTTTTTAATTTTAATGCACTAAAACACACTATATTGCCCAAATGTTTGATGAAATAAAAAAGATGATCTTAGGCCGAGTACATAGATACCAAACACGACATGCTTCAAAATTTCGCACAAACGCGCATTGGCGACAAACTACATACATTTTTAAAAGCCTTTAAGAGCCTTTACAGGTTACCCCAGTAGTTTTACAGAGGAGGTCTACTGCTAAAATTACTTCCCTCAATCTGACCTTTGCGGTGATACCTCACATGCATGGTGCAATTGCTGTTTACATATGACGCCAGACCGACGCTTGCGTTCGCCATTGGGCAAGAGCAGGGCAGGATAAGGGTGCTTTTTTTTTTTATTATTAATTTTGCTTTTTTATTTTATTTTTAAATTGTTCCTTCCATATTTATTTATTTTTTATCATTTTTATTGTTATCTCAGGGAATGTAAATATCCCCTATGATAGCAATAGGTAGTGACAGGTACTCTTTTTTTGAAAAAACTGGGGTCTATTAGACCCTAGATCTTTCCTCTGCCCTCAAAGCATCTGACCACATCAAGATCGGTGTGATAAAATGCTTTCCCAATTTCCCAATGGCGCTTTTTATATCGGGGGGGCATTCCCTCCCACTGCTTGTAAAAGCAGTACAGAGGCTAATTAGCCACTAGGATTGCTTTTACATGAAAGCCGGCCGCAGGCTGAAAAGAATGATACCAAGATGATACCTAAACCCGCAGGCATCAATCTGGTATAACCATTCAAAGTCCAGCAACATACCAGTACGTTGCTGGTCCTTGTTGGACATGTATTGTAATCTTTTTTTTCATGCAGCCTGTTGGCTGAACGAAAAAAAAAGATTGATCGGTGGGTATGCCCACCATTAGAATACCGCCCTTCATCCACCCACTTCCAATGATGGGCATACATGCACCATTTATATATGCCGAAGCATGGGGGCATCCTCCCGCAAAAAAGTTATGCCGCACACACACGGTCGGACTTTTCCACGGGCAAGCCTCCGTCGGAATTTCGACCGTATGTACGCGGCATTAGGAGCAAAATCGCTCCTCCGCCCCTGCTGCCCCAATGCTTCGGCATATATGCTTTTTAAACTGTGGTGGTGAAATCACCTCCTACAGCACTGGAGTCGCAGGGATCAGGCCTGTCTCTGCGAACGCTGCAGTTATGTGTGTTGTGTTTTGTAAGTGACAGTGATCGATCGATACTGCACTTGGGTGGCCTGGGCTGGACGGAGGGGCAAAACGCAGGTGCCAGCAGGTATCTGGGCTGATCCCGCTAACACTGCGTTTTTGGGAACCCTAAACTGCTGGGGACGCTAGTATAGATCTGATCAGATCAGATATTGATCTGTTCAGATACTATACCACTAAGGGGGGTGTATGCTTCACGCGTGGGTGTTAGCGTTACTGGCACTAACCTGACGCTGCCTGGGGTGTGACTCAGACCCTCTCTGACGCTAAAATCTAATTGATATCACCCGCCGGGCGATCAGGGGGTTAAACCTTTATTGGGTTATATATACGGCGGATGCCCTGACACTATAAAAAGCAAACTAACTAACCAGCGTCACCCGTAACACTTATATGGTGATCACTGGTGAAAGGGTTAACTAGGGGCAATCAGGGGGTTAAAACCTTTATTAGGTAATATATGGGGGTACCTGACGCTATAAAAACCTGCGGCGAACCTAAAAAAAATTACTGGCTACCGATCTGCATCACCGACACTAAGACAGCGATCAGAAAAACGATCGCTTAGCGACAGTGGTGATAGGGGGTGAAAGGGTTACCTGGGGGGCGATCAAGGGGTTAAACCTTTATTAGATCATTTATGGGGGTACCCGACGCTATAAAAACCTGCGGCGAACATAAAAAAAAATACTGGCTACCGATCTGCATCACCGACGCTAAGGCAGCGATCAGAAAAATGATCGCTTAGCGACGGCGGTGCTAGGGGGTGAAAGGGTTATCTGGGGGGTGATCAGGGGGTTAAACCTTTATTAGGGGGGGTTAGGGGGCTACACTGGACCTAAAACTATTTTTAGTGACACTTTTACAGTCACAAATGTCACTGATTGCAGTGATCAGTAAATAAATGGTCACTGCAATCAGTGACACTGTGACTGGGGGCTGGGGGGTGATCTGGGGGGCCTGGGGGGGCGATTTGTGTGCCTATGTGTGCTGGTGTTAGTGTAGTGTTTTGTGCACTGACCTGTGTGTCTTCTCTTGTACGGCGCTCGGTATATGTGAGCGCCGCATGAGAGATGACATCACTTCCTCCTGCTTCCTCTGCCTGTGTTTACATTACACAGCAGAGGAAGCATTTCCATTCGCCGGGAGCGATCGCGCGGGGGGGGTTTTAAGAATCGAACGGCCGTCCCCTCATGTCGGATCGCTCCCCAACGAATATCGACCGCTCACTGTATAGGAGGGGGGTCCGATCGGACCCCCCAACTGTACAAAGGCAATCACGTACACTGTACGTGATTGTGCCTGTCGGTGCCATTTTGCCGACGTACATATACAGTGAGCGGTCGTTAAGTGGTTAACATCTTTGACAACATTAGACTTTTAGTACAAGAAATATTTTGCTAAATATTATACCTGGCTCCAAATGTTCAAATCAGGCTCCTCCAGGAGTTGAGCTTGTTCCTCCAAAGAAACCTCAACTTGGCTGCAGGGAAGTCTGGAGGGAAGGCTGGAGGGTTGGCTGCAGGGAAGTCTGGAGGGAAGGCTGGAGGGAAGGCTGGAGGGTTGGCTGCAGGGAAGTCTGGAGGGAAGGCTGGAGGGTTGGCTGCAGGGAAGTCTGGAGGGAAGGCTGGAGGGTTGGCTGCAGGGAAGTCTGCAGGGAAGGCTGGAGGGTTGGCTGCAGGGAAGTCTGGAGGGAAGGCTGGAGGGTTGGCTGCAGGGAAGTCTGGAGGGAAGGCTGGAGGGTTGGCTGCAGGGAAGTCTGGAGGGAAGGCTGGAGGGTTGGCTGCAGGGAAGTCTGGAGGGAAGGCTGGAGGGTTGGCTGCAGGGAAGTCTGGAGGGAAGTCTGGAGGGTTGGCTGCAGGGAAGTCTGGAGGGAAGGCTGGAAAGGGATTCCCTTGATTCCAGGTGGTCATCCAGGAAACTTAGATGCTGGTAGTACCAGAGATTCGGAATGTATCTGTCCTCTGCAGCTGCTCCTGACCGCATAGATGTTCGGACTTTGTTTCTTTGAGTCTGATATGTGCCCCTAATGGTTCCAATTTTCGTCTTCACATCCTGAGTCTGCACAAATTCCAGCAAGGTCTCCAGTGCTCTCTTCCTGGCTTCTTTATTTTTATTTTGTTTGTTTTTGGTCTCCCATAAAACCGGAAGATTCTTCCATCTTTGCAGGAATTCCAACATAAAATCTGGGTCCTTAAATACCTGCATTTTTTCTACAAGTCAAAAAACAGACAAAAAATCGAATGTCAGTCAAGACTACTACTAATCTTTCTCACCATATATAGGCCACAAACTTAGCAATTGATCAGTCATCATTGAGTGGACACCTGGATGTTTGTGTTAAACGCTTTTTTGCAAACTTCGTAAAAAGCTTGAGTTCGTGACGGAACTTGACCTGAACTTGACCCCGAACCCAAACCCTATTGAAGTCAATGGGGCCCCGAAAATCTGAGGACTAAAATGGCTCCAAAAAAGTAAAGGAGTACCTAGAACTGTCCCTGCACAAAGTGTCATTTGTGCTTTTCAAAAATTACCTAAAAATTCACTCCTGGGTATAATGAATTGTTGTCTTCCGTCAAATGCAATACATAGAAAAGTCATTGATACCGAAATTCAAAAAGCGTTGGGGTTCCCCCAAATTCAATAACCAGGCCCTTCATGTCTGGAATGGATATTAAGGGGAACCCTGCCGCAAATGTTAAAAAAAATGCGTGTGGTCCCCCCAAATATCCATACCAGGCCCTTCAGGTCTGGAAAGGATTTTAAGGGGAACTCCACCCCTAATGAAAAAAAAAATGGCGTGGAGTCCCCCCAAAAATCCATACCAGACCCTTATCCGAGCACGCAACCTGGCCGGCCGCAGGGGAAGAGGGGGGGATGAGAGAGCGGCCCCCCCTCCCTCCTGAACCATACCAGGCCTCATCCCCACAACCCTTGCCCGGTGGTTGTGGGGGTCTGCGGGCGGGGGGCTTATCGGAATCTGGAAGACCCCTTTAAAGAAAAAGACATTAATAAAGGAATGGTCAAAAACCGTCTATTGTCATTTTTTACATTTTGTACTCTTTTTTGGTGAAATGGTAGGGGTACAATGTACCCCATTACCAATTCACATAGGGGGGCCGGGATCTGGGGGTTCCCTTTGTTAAAGGGGTCTTCCAGATTCCGATAAGCCCCCCGCCCGCAGACCCCCACAACCACCGGGCAAGGGTTGTGGGGATGAGGCTCTTGTCCCCATCAACATGGGGACATCCTCCCCATGTTGAGGGCATGTGGCCTGGTACGGTTCAGGAGGGGGGGGGCGCTCTCTCGTCCTCCCCTCTTCCCCTGCGGCCGGCCAGGTTGCGTGCTCGGATAAAGGGTCTGGTATGGATTTTTGGGGGGACTCCTTGCCATTTTTTAAAAAAATTTGGGGTGGAGTTCCCCTTAAAATCCTTTCCAGACCTGAAGGGCCTGCAAATAGAATTTGGGGGGACCCCCACGTTTTTTTGTTTTTCAAAAAATTACTTTTCAATGTATTGCCGTTTGCCGGGACCCGAGAATTCATTCTAGCCGCGATTGAGTTTTAAATGAAGTTTTAAAATTCAAAAATGACACTTTGTGCAGGGCCAGTTCTAAAAGCACGGGAAGCAAGCGCGAAGTTACATGCATATTGCCCAACACCGGACCCAAACATACAGTGAATTTTTGGTTTAGGCTCCGGGACCCAAAAACACAATAGTTCTGTACAGTACCCAACTTTACAGTTCAGGTCCGCTCAACCCTCGACATATCAAGTATGAAAAATGTTACGTACCCGCGATCTACGCGTTCGTTGCTTCCGACCTTCTTCCACTCACTGAACGTCGCTTTCAACGATGCTTATTTCCGTTATATTACAGTGCGCATGCATGACGCTCCGCACGCTTTCCCGCCCCTGACGTTCGTTATACTGCTTTCCCCGCCCCTTCTCGCTCGTCCCTAATGACGGAGACTGACAACATGGCGGCGACTCACCGAGATGAAGAGGAAAGTGTGGAAGGAGGCAGGACCAGATCCAGGAGATACAAAGCCACAAACATGGCGTTTGAGGAGATGGTGGAAATGGTCACCATATTGCTGAGGGAGGATTATGACGCGAAACATGGCCCATACAAAAAGCCGAATCAGGTGAAGGGCCAGATCATGGATAAAGTGGTCCAAACTCTGTCCAGGAAATTTGGGGTTCGCAGATCGAAGGAACAGATCCGCAAACGATGGTCTGACATTAAGTTGAGGGAGCCGGAGCAATATAAGAAAATTAAAAAAGTGATCTAAAAAAGTAAGTAGATTTACATTTACTGTGATTTTTATTAATAGCGTGGTGCCGCATATGCTTTTTATTTAATGTATGTAGTACAGTTCAAGATGTCCGGGTTCATGTTCTTGGGCACAAGAATCAGTCGTAGGAATCCTCATTCAATCGTTCACTAAATGACGATCTTTTGGTCCAATTCAGTGTTAAGTACATTTGATCATTCCTAATAATAGGCATGTTCAAATTTAAGTATCACTGTATTCCCCCAAAACATCGTATTATTGGTAATGAACGAGGATTTCGACGATCGATCCTTGTGCCCAAGAACATGAAACCGGACATCTTGAACAGTTTATGTGATAATTAATTAGAAACATGGTTGTGTATGTGTGTTGGTAACTATATTTAACTAATGTAACTGGATTCAGTGTACGGTTAGGAGAGTATGCTCAGCAGCTGCTTCCACATCTGGACTCATTAGCACAAGTGTGGGCCACAAGAACAACCTTTTGATGGTGTCACACACAGGTGATCCAGTGGATACCTGGTGTGTTTCCATGTGTGAAACCTGATCAAAATAGATAATTCTACCAGCTTGGGAAATGGATACAATCATGTGCTCAGCTTAGAAAAAATTTCCAAAAATACAATTGTACCACACTTCCAAAGAATGATTAATATTCCTCTTTCAGGCCTAAATATATTTAGTTACTCAAGTCTACCTTTGGGTTCTATCTCATAGGGCTTCAAAGAGCTAAGAGACAGGAGGCTGCGAACCCCGCACCACCAACCCAAGACCCACAACCGCAGGATATGGCTGAAGAAGTGGGAAATGGCCACACAACAGGTCAGTGTCATACACCACAGCCTCAGGTAATAGATGTAGGCCTGTATATTTAGTAAGACCTTTTTATTTTTCTAATTTAAGGTACTTTAATGCCTGCGGCCCCAGCAACCTTCACCCGACACACTGCCCAGATGTTGCTGAAAGCACTGAGGGTCTGCTCTCGTGAGCTGGAACAAATGAAAGATAACTTGTTCCAGATGAGGCAAAACACCAAGCAGCTGGAGCAAAGAATAATAAAAATAGAACATGTTCTTGGGAGGGTTTAAAACTTTTATATGTTTGAAAATTATTTTTTGTTTTAAGTTTTTTGATTGTTGATTTTCTCATTTTTTTGGGAAGCTTTTAATTTTTTAAAGTACTATTGTACATGTTGTACATTTGTTTCATGCGTTTTAGCAAAAAACTGATCCCCCAAAAAAAAAAAAAATGTTGTATTTTTATAAAAATAACCAAAAAATTCTGCTCCTATTAAAAAAAATTGGAAATAAACAATGTGTGGCTTCTTATATCAATGTTGCCCCCCCCCCCCCCCCAAAAAAAAAATGTGTGTGTTTACACTCAAAATTATGGTAATTTACTTCAGAAAAAGAAACATGGCACTACAACTGCACTAGTATAACCTAGGACAGTGATGGTGAACCTTGGCACCCCAGATGGTTTTGAACTACATTTCCCATGTTGCTAAGGCACTCTGCAGTGGAGTTGAGCATCATGGGAAATGTAGTTGCAAAACATCTGGAGTGCCAAGGTTCACCATCACTGACCTAGGAGAAAGATCAAATCAACCAAAATAAAAGCAAACAAGATGTTTTCATCATAAATTGTATTTTTATTCAAAAGATTCTTTCAAATATGATCAGGCATTGCAATGGCCCCCCTACCCATAAAATATTTAACATAGCGTTGGCGCACATCACGCCCGCTTTGGGGGGCCAAGCCTGTAGAGCCAGCTACCTGGGCTGGCAATGGTCCATCTGAGAACTGTGTGCCCTGAAGGGCAACTGAAGAGAGGTAATTGTTAGAATAAAAAAAAAAAAAAAATTGTGTAGGATGCAACAGCACATGATTAAATGGTTCCATTTGTACTCCGCCATGTTGAGAGCAGTCATAAAACGGCGGAAATGACTGGCCATGATGCCAAAGGCATTTTTGGCCAGCCTATAATTAAAGACCCTCCTCTCAGGGGTGAGGGTCCTTTGTGGAAAAGGCCTCATTAAATGGGGACCAAGCGCAAACGCCTCGTCTGCCAGGAAAACAAAGGGGAGGCCATCTTCATTTTCTGCCGCAGGTGGCAATGCCAGGTCCTCTGATAGAAGCCGGTCGGTGAAATCGGTCTGGGCAAAAACACTACCGTCAGACATCCGCCCATTTTTCCCAACATCAATATAAAGAAAATCATAGTTGGCAGACACCACCGCCATCAGCACAATACTGTGGAACCCTTTGTCAGGCATCTAAAGTAAAGTCAATATGTATTGGCATAAGAATATAAATGCATGAATGAAAGGCCTGGGCCAAAGATGGTATGGACATGGAGATACTTAGAAACTTAGTATGGCAGCTGCTGGAGTGATGCAAGTGTGCCTAAATATAATGAGTATCAAGGTGAATATAGTAAGTACCTGAGTATAGTGAATATCCCAAGTATAAAAGGTAATGAGACACAGCAAGCAATCTCCACAGCTGTGTAGGTCTTCAGTGAGGGGTGAAATGAAATCCAAGCCATGCCTGACCTCCAATTAAACCCCGGAAGAGCCCAGGAGGCCATGTGTGGATGGCTGACATGTGAGCGCGGGAGGAGCCCACTGTCATAGGGAGGCACGCAATTGCAGACGCACCCCCATGCCATCAGATAGTGCAGTGCGTCCAGCTGCGCCAACATCTGCGAAAACGCAGACGCCACGCCTCTGGCGCCTAAACATGGCGCCGATGTGTAGGTGTCCCCATCTGCCCAAAAGCAGATGGGGACAGCAGGAGACACAGAAAATCCTCCCTTTATACACATCGCAGCTCCCAATGCGAGACAGAGACGATAACGCCAACCAAGGAAATCGCACAAGGAGTCAGGGTATACAGCAATACTGGGATAACAAATTGTGTTGGAGGATAAATAGCTAGTATATCAAAATATGATTGTTTATACATGTGAATACTGGCGGGGGTGACAACAGACCAGATTTGGGCTAATGGGTGTCTTTCACCCGGGTTAAATATAGAGAAAAAGGGGAATGTCTGGTGTCCCCAGTAACACACTTCCATCCCTGTAACATATACTAAAACAAAGGATTCGCCCTGGGACTTTAAATGAAGTGGGTAAGGCTTCCGCCAGTAAACATAAACAGTAGTAAATACATTATATGGTTTATTCAAGTAAAATTGTTTACATGCATAGATAACACCAACAGTTGCCAATTAAAAAGATACATAAACAAGGAATGTTGGTACATAAATGTAGTAACCACACCTATGCCATGCCTGCTCTCCGTTTGGCTCCTGGTGGGGTCCCATATGACTCCGCCCCCTCAGCTCCCTGGTGAGGCACCTGCTGCCGCGGTCTTAGGGCCGCACATCTGTAGCCATGGTCAAGCTCAGTGGTGAGTATGGGGATCCACACACCCCCTCCCACCCTGTGCCTTTATAACCAATACTGTGCCATATTGTCAAACATATATATTTTCTCATCTTAGGTACATTGTTACACACATCCACCCCTGAAGAGCGAGCTGGATCTCGCGAAACTAGTCGGGTAGTATGATGCCCGTGTACTCTGACTGTTACTACATTTATGTACCAACATTCCTTGTTTATGTATCTTTTTAATTGGCAACTGTTGGTGTTATCTATGCATGTAAACAATTTTACTTGAATAAACCATATACTTTATTTACTACTGTTTATGTTTACTAGCGGAAACGTTACCCACTTCATTTAAAGTCCCAGGGCGAATCCTTCGTTTTAGTATATGTTACAGGGATGGAAGTGTGTTACTGGGGACACCAGACCTTCCCCCTTTTCCTCCTGAAGGACTTGGATAATGGCAGAGCAGGTTTCTGGGATAATGACGCCCAGAGCCTGGGGGGAGATGCCTGTCGAGAACTTGAGGTCCTGCAGGCTTCTCCCAGTCGCCAGGTATCGCAACGTGGCGATGAGCCTCTGCTCAGCAGTAATGGCTTCCCGCATAACGGTGTCCTGTCTGGTAATGTAGGGGGACACCAAAGCCAACAGATGCTGAAATACGGGGTCAGACATCCGGAGAAAATTCCTGTAGTCATCAGGATTATTCTCCCTGATCTCCCGCGGCAGAGGCATATGGCAGAATTGGTCCCGCTGGAGCAACCAATTCTTGGTCCAAGAACTCCTCCTCACCCCGTTCATGGACCGGATCTGGGACATAGCAACAAGCCCAGAAGCAAGCACAATTTCGGTGACAAGAACGTACCCGCAACATGGCTTCAAAACGGTCGTCTAATCAGAACGAACTAAAAGAACGCACTGAAGAACAGCAAGGCCTCTGAAGAACGAGCTGAAAAACAGTAATGAGCGGACAAGAACGCACTGCAAAAACAGATACGAACTCACTACACGCACTGAAAGCCAGATACGAACCCACAAGCACAAACTGAACTCCCGAAAACGATCTTTAAAGCACGAAGACTGAAAAGCGCGAATCGTCTCTTCCCAAACTTTTACTAACACGCGGTAACACGAAATCAGCAAAAGCAGCCAAAAGGGTGGCACGAACATAATGATACTTCCCCTTTATAGTGCCGTCGTACGTGTTGGACGTCACCGCTAGTGATGAGCCAAACACCCCCGGGTTCTGTTCGCACCAGAACCCGCGAACGGACCGAAAGTTCACGCGAACTTTAGAACCCTATTAAATACAATGGATGCGAACGTTCGAAATCTAAAGTGCTAATTATAACAACTATTATGCATGTTATTGTCCTAAAAAGGGTTTGGGAACCCGGGTTGTGCACCAGGGGACATGTATCAATGCAAAAAGAAGTTTTAAAAACGGTCGTTTTTCGGGAGCAGTCATTTTAATGATGCATAAAGTGTAAAAAAAAAAGTCAAATATTCCTTTAAATATCGTACCTGGGGGGTGTCTAAAGTATGCCTGTGAAGTGCCACGTGTTTCCCGTGTTTAGAACTGTCCCTGCACAAAATTACACTTCTAAAGGAAAAAAAGTAATTTAAAACTGCTTGCGGCTTTAATGTAATGTCTGGTCCCGGTAATATGGATGAAAATCTTTACCCCAGCCCATTACCAGCCCCTTTGGGTCTTGTATGGATATTAAGGGGAACCCCGCACACAAAATAAAAAAGGCCCTATATACTCTGAACAGCCGTATACAGGCAGTGCATACAAGACAGGGACTGTAGGTTTGTTCTTATGTAGAATCTGTTTGTAATTTGGAACAGCTGCATTGTTTAAGTGTAGCTCCAGCCAAAAAATCAATTTTTAAGCTTTTTGGAAAACATAGGGAAGGGTTATCACCCCTGTAACATTTGTTTTGCTGTCTGTGCAGTGTGCACCTGTTCAGAACAGTTCACCTCACTTTCCGTCCCAATGACAAATGTTTTTTGAAAATTTGTGGTTTTTATTGAAACAAGAATTGGTGATAAAGCATCAGTGGAGAGGAGACACTTTTTTTCCCATATTAACTCTTACAGGAGAGAATTTGCCTTCCTAGGGGTAGATTTCCTCTCACTTCCTGTTGTCTTCTTCCGTTTGCAAGGAGGAGTCGTTTGTAAGTTGGATGTTTGAAAGTAGGGACCTGCCGTATACCGTATTTTTCGCTCTATAAGACGCACCTGACCATAAGACGCACCTAGGTTTTAGAGGAGGAAAACAAGAAAAAATAATTTTTTAACCAAATGATGTACTAAAATATTTACCAGTGCTCATGAAATGCAGCCTGACCATTGCCAAAGAAATGCAGCCTGACCATTGCCAAAGAAATGCAGCCTGACCATTGCCAAAGAAATGCAGCCTGACCATTGCCAAAGAAATGCAGCCCGACCATTGCCAAAGAAATGCAGCCTGATCATTGCCAAAGAAATGCAGCCCGACCATTGCCAAAGAAATGCAGCCCGATCATTGCCAAAGAAATGCAGCCCGACCATTGCCAAAGAAATACAGCCCGACCATTGCCAAAGAAATGCAGCCTGACCATTGTAGCGCTCCTCTTACCTTAACTATGGGTACTGTAGCTGTGGCTGGCTGGCTCTCACGTCCTCTGTGGCTGGCTCCTGTGACTGGCTGGCACCCTGGCCCTGCTGTGGATGGGTCACTGTGGCTAGATGGCTCCCTGCTGTGGTTGGGTCACCATGGCTGACTGGCTCCTGTGTGTGGCTGGCTGGTTTCCTGGTGTGGATGGGTCACCCTGGGTTGCTGGCTGGCACCCAGACCCTGCTGTGGGTATGTCACTCTAGGTGGCTGGCTGGCACCCTGCTGCGGGTGGCTGGCCTGGCTCCCTGCTGCGGGTCAGTGGAAGGCTGCTGCGGGTCAGTGGATGGCTGGCATGGTGCACCCTGCTGTGGGTGGCTGGCCTGGCTCCCTACTGTGAGTCAGTGAGTGGGTGGCTGGCACAATGAACCCTGCTGTGGCTGACAGAGGGGTAGGCTAACAGAGGTGGGCTGACAGAGGTGGGGTGACTGACAGGGGGGGTGGCTGACAGAGAGGGAGTAGCTGACAGAAAGGTGGGCTGGCTGACAGAGGGGGAGGGGGGCTGACAGAGGGGAGGGGAGGGGACGCTGATAGAGAGGGGGGCTGACAAAGGTGAGCTGACTGACAGAGGGGGAGGGGGCGCTGACAGAGAGGGGGGCTGACTGACAGAGGGGGAGGGGGCGCTGATAGAGAGGGGGTTGACAGAGAGGGGGGGCTGACAAAGGTGGGCTGACTGACAGAGAGGGAGGGGGCGCTGACAGAGAGGGGGGCTGATAGAGAGGGGGGGCTGACTGACAGTGAGGGAGGGGGCGCTGACAGGGAGGGGTGGGCTGACAGAGGGGGAGGAGGCACAGACATAGGGGGAGGGGCCACTGACAGAGGGGAGGGGCACTGACAGAGAGGGGTGGGCTGATAAAGAGAGGTGGTCTGACTGACAGAGGGGGAGGGGGTGCTGATAGAGAGGGGGGCTGACAGGGGGCTGACTGACAGAGGGGGGGGCGATGACAGAGAGGGGGGCTGATAGAGAGAGGTGGGCTGACTGACAGAGGGGGAGGGGGGCTGACAGATAGGGGGGGCGCTGATAGAGAGAGGGGGCTGATAGAGAGGGGGGCTGACTGACAGAGGGATAGGTGGGTTGATAGAGTGGGGGACTGACAGAGGTGGGCTGACTGACAGAGGGGGAGGGGCGCTGATAGAGAGGGGGGGCTGACAGAGGTGGGCTGACTGACAGAGGGGTGGGCTGATAGACAGAGGGGGAGGGGGGCTGACAGAGTGATCAGAAGGAGACCTTAGGAGACACACAGAGTGCCAGGCAGAGAGGCGGGACTCACACGTGCAGCTGTTCCGGTCGCTATATCTGACGGAACACCATGGTCACTCACAGACCAGTCCCGCCTCCACATCCACCACCGGGGCCAATCGCAGACGCCCATGTCGGCAGCCCACACATGACCCCATTCGGCCAATCACAGGGCGCTCTTTGCCCATCGCTAAGCAGCGTTCAGTGTGTGAAATGTGAAACAGCGCAGGTGTTCTGTCGATTCCGGTCAGTCCGCCCCTGCAAGTGCCGCTGCATTTGTGCGGGAGGCGGCCGCGGGAAGACGGGTGGGGGGCTTGGCTTTTTTTCATGCCTAGGTCAAAACACAGCACTGAGAGGGGGGCGTTGCCGGCAGTGGCGGGGGGCGTTCCTGGCAGTGGCGGGGGGCGTTGCCGCCGGCGGCAGGGGGCGATGCCTGATGCACATTCACTCCATAAGACGCAGAGACATTTTCCCCCATATTTTTTGGGAGGAAAAGTGCGTCTTATGGTCCGAAAAATACGGTATACTCAGCTGAAATTTGCCCCTTACATGTTGGTGTTGCCACAACACTGTGAGCCCTCACAGTTACTCTTGGTGGGCGCATGAATGGGCCCTACTGTGAATTATTAGATCAAGAATTGTAATTGCATGCCCCTGTTAAACAGGGGCTGAAAAATTGGGCCTTAGGCACTGGTGGCACAACACTACAACCCCTCACAGATACTGTACTTGGAGCACAGCAATGAGCCCTGTTGCAAAGTATTGCATCAAAAATTGTAATTACACGCCCCTGTTAAACAGGGGCTGAAAAATTGGGCCTTAGCCACTGGTGCTGGTGCCCAGAAACAAAAATGTTCTTTCAAGCTATCATCATCAATCGTATCATTGAGGAGGAGGAGGATAGTCAGTCAACATAACAGCACAGGCACTCAGCATCAGCATCAGTCTTGAAGGGATGTGACATTTTAAAATAAATTAGACTGTTATATCAGCTTCAGGTGTTTAGTAGCTAGTGGTGATCCAAGACTGGTTCATCTTTATGAAGGTCAGTCGGTCGATCAACAGAGTCGGTGGACAGGCGCACCCTGTGATCCGTGACAAATCCTCCAGCAGTACTAAATGTGCGTTCTGAAAGAACGCTGGATGCAGGACAGGCCAGTAGCTCAATTGCATACTGTGCAAGCTCTGGCCAGTGATCCATCCTCAAGACCCAGTAAGCCAGAGGATTTTCGGTGGGGAAGGTGTCCAAGTCTGACCTTGCCCCTAGGTATTCCTGCACCATGTATACCAGACGCTGGCAATGGTTGCTGGAACCGATCATACCTTGGGGCTGCGGACTAAAGAATTGTCTGAACGCATCGGTCAGACGGCCACCTTCCCCACCGCTCCTTTGACTGACCGAAGCCTCAGCAACTCGTTTTCCAGGACCAGGAGTTTGTAATCTCCCAGTCTCTGGGAACGCGTTGCACAGACCTTTCTGCAAGGCCTCCCGGAGTTGTCTCATCCTCTGCTCCCTCTGTGACGGTAACATAAGGTCCGCAACCTTAGCCTTGTACCGTGGATCAAGGAGAGTGGCCAGCCAGAAATGGTCCCTCTCCTTGATCCGAAGAATACGAGGATCCTTCCGCAGACTTTGCAGGATCAGGGAGGCCATGCAGCGTAGGTTAGCTGAGGCATTCGGTCCAGAGTCCTCTGGGTCACTAAGGACGACATGATCCGCAGCCACCTCCTCCCAGCCACGTACAAGTCCACGGGTTTCTTGGAACTGTAAATAATCCCTAAAAGACTGCTGCTGATGATGCTGAGTGCCAGGCTCCACCTCCATGCTGACACAATCCTCCTCCTCCTCCTCCTCTTCTTCCTGTGCGATGGGTGGGACAGAAGGAACACTGTCTGGGTAAAGGGGGCCTTGAGAGGCAAGGAAGTCCTCCTCTTCCTGCCTCTGTTCTGCCTAAAGTGCCCTGTCCATTATTCCACGCAGCGTATGTTCCAACAGGTGGACAAGAGGTACAGTGTCACTGATGCATGCACTGTCACTGCTCACCATCCTCGTGGCCTCCTCAAATGGTGCCAGGACAGTGCATGCATCCCTGATCATGCCCCACTGGCGTGGTGAAAAAAAACCTGAGCTCCAATGACCCTGTCCTGGTGCCGTAGTCGCACAGGTAGTCATTGATGGCCCTCTGCTGCGTGTGCAGTCGCTGCAGCATGGCCAACGTTGAGTTCCACCTGGTGGGCATGTCACATATAAGGCGGTTCTTGGGCAGGTTCAACTCCTTTAGCAGCTCTGCCAGGCGAGCACTGGCATTATATGATCTGCGGAAATGCACACAGACTTTCCTGACCTGCCTCAGGACATCCTGTAAGCCCGGGTACCTGCCCAAGAACCGCTGCACCACCAGGTTAAGGACGTGAGCCACACAGGGCACATGGGTCAGTTGTCCCTGTCGGAGAGCGGAGAGGAGGTTGGTGCCATTGTCGCAAACTACCATTCCTGGCTTAAGCTGGCGTGGCGTCAACCACCTCTCGGCCTGCCCCTGCAGAGCAGACAGAACCTCTGCCCCAGTGTGGCTCCTGTCCCCCAAACACACCAGCGCAAGCACGGCATGGCATCTTTTTGCCTGCGTACTTGCGTAGCCCCTTGAACGCCTACGGAGCACCGCTGGTTCCGAGGACAAAGCACAGGAAGAGGCCACGGAGGAAGAAGAAGACGAGGGGGTGGAGGACAGAGGTGTGTCACAACCAGTAGTAGCATTTTGGAGGCGTGGCGGTGGAACAACCTCCAACACTACTGCACCTTGTCCTGCATCCTTCCCAGCTGCCAAAAGAGTGACCCAATGGGCCGTGAAAGAAAGGTAACGTCCATGTCCATGCCTGCTGGACCATGAGTCAGCGGTAATATGCACCTTACCACTGACTGCCCTGTCCAGCGAGGCCAAGACATTGCCTTCCACATGCCTGTAGAGAGCCGGAATAGCCTTCCGTGAGAAAAAGTGGCGTTTGGGAACCTGCCACTGAGGAACCGCACATTGCACAAACTCACGGAAGGGGGCCGAGTCTACCAACTGAAAAGGCAGCAGTTGAAGCGCTAGCAATTTAGCCAAGCTAGCATTCAACCGCTGGGCATGTGGATGGCTGGGAGTGAACTTCTTTCGACGGTCCAGCAGCTGGGGCAGGGAAATTTGCCTGCTAGAATCGGACGTCGGTGTACTGCTAGCAGAGTGCCCGCAAGTACTTGGCTGTGACACACCTAATTCTACACCTTCATTCCTCTCAGTGCAGGTTTCAGAGAGGAGTGAAGGTATAGTGGGTTTGGAGATCCCAGCTGATGCGGTGCAAGGAGAGGTCCGCTTTGTTCTTTGGTGTGGGTCTTTAAGGTAGGCTTGCCAACGAGCTGCATGGCAGGTCAACATATGTCTGGTCAAGCATGTGGTGCCCAAGCGGATGATGTTTTGGCCACGCGATATACGCTTGAGACATATGTTGCAAACAGCAGCTGTGCGATCTGATGCACTCGACTCAAAAAAGGCCCACACCAAAAAACGTTTTGAATAACGGGCAGAGGCAGCGCCCTGCACAGGCAGAGCTCTGCGGTGTGATTCCGTTGGTGTGCTGCCCATACGCTGGCCCCCCGAGGGCATCCTGCCTCGTTGGAGATGTGCCTTCTCCTCATCCTCCTCCACCTCCTCCTCCTCCTCTCTCCTATTAGGCACCCACGTGGAGTCAGTGACCTCATCATCCCCTCCCTCCTCATCACTGGAGCCAATCTGGCAGTATGCTGCAGCTGCTGGAACATGACTGCCAGATTGGTGTCCTTCTTGAGCATCCCCTCTCTCTGCTCTCACGCTACTGCCTTCCTCTAGCTGGGTATCATCATCAGACCCTTCGAAACGCTGGGCATCCTCCTGGAGCATGTACCCAACACTGTGCTCAAACAGTTCGGGGGACTCCTCAGGAGGACATGGTTGGTCTAGGGAAGGAGTGACTGATGATGACATTGGTACCAGGGAAGAGGACGCTTTGGCAGCTGCTTTGCCAGTACCCTGAGCCTGGGTGAGAGAGGATGAGGAGGATGAGGAGGGCTTGGTCATCCACTCTACCAAGTCTTCGGCATGATGCGACTCAACACGTCCAGCTGCCGAAAGAAGGACAAGTGTGTCCCATGGCCACGTGCTGATGGCGATGCACCGCGTCCACGACCAGCACTGTTGTCTCTAGACACAGAGCCTGCTTGCCCTCTTTTATTGGCTCCTGACTGTCTGCCTCTCCTTGTTTGCCTTCCAGACATTCTGATGGCCTGCAGGGAAATGGGAAAACCAGCAATACAGGCTAAGTTCAGGTGTAATATGGTCAGGAGGCACACTCCGCCCGCTGTAAGTGCCGCAAAATCCTGTTGGTGTAACACACCAGGAAAAAGCAGCAATACAGGTTAAGTTAAGGTGTAATATGGTCAGGAGGTACACTCCGCCCGCTGTAAGTGCCGCAAAATCCTGTTTGTGTAATACACCAGGAAAAAGCAGCAATACAGGCTAAGTTAAGGTGTAATATGGTCAGGAGGCACACTCCGCCCGCTGTAAGTGCCGCAAAATCCTGTTGGTGTAACACACCAGGAAAAAGCAGCAATACAGGCTAAGTTAGGGTGTAATATGGTCAGGAGGCACACTCCGCCCGCTGTAAGTGCCGCAAAATCCTGTTTGTGTAATACACCAGGAAAAAGCAGCAATACAGGCTAAGTTAAGGTGTAATATGGTCAGGAGGTACACTCCGCCCGCTGTAAGTGCCGCAAAATCCTGTTGGTGTAACACACCAGGAAAAAGCAGCAATACAGGCTAAGTTAGGGTGTAATATGGTCAGGAGGTACACTCTGCCCGCTGTAAGTGCCGCAAAATCCTGTTTGTGTAACACACCAGGAAAAAGCAGCAATACAGGCTAAGTTAAGGTGTAATATGGTCAGGAGGTACACTCCGCCCGCTGTAAGTGCCGCAAAATCCTGTTGGTGTAACACACCAGGAAAAAGCAGCAATACGGGCTAACTTCAGGTGTATAATGTGCAGGAGGCTTAGCAACAATGACACTGACACTGTCCCCTGCCTATCCTTCTCTCTCCCTGCACACAAGGTTTATCAAAGTATATGACACTGACACTCTCCCTGCCTATCCTTCTCTCTCCCTACACACAAGGTTTAGCAAAGAATATGACACTGACACTCTCCCTGCCTATCCTTCTCTCTCCCTGCACACAAGGTTTAGCAAAGAATATGACACTGACACTCTCCCTGCCTATCCTTCTCTCTCCCTGCACACAAGGTTTAGCAAAGAATATGACACTGACACTGTCCCTGCCTATCCTTCTCTCTCCCTACACACAAGGTTTAGCAAAGAATATGACACTGACACTGTCCCTGCCTATCCTTCTCTCTCCCTACACACAAGGTTTAGCAAAGAATATGACACTGACACTCTCCCTGCCTATCCTTCTCTGTCCCTACACATAGGTTTAGCAAAGAATAGATTTGACAAGATTTGACACTGTCCCTGCCTATCCTTCACTTTCCCTGCTCCGGAACACACTACACGAGGCCGCCGCGCTGGCGGCCTTTTATAGTGTGGGGCGTGTACTAAACCCCCTCAGCTATAATTGGCCACAGGCATCCTGCCTGTGGCCAATCTTTGCTCTCCTCGCTGCCGGCGCTGTGATTGGCCAAGCATGCAGGGTCACAGTGCATGCTTGGCCAATCACAGCGCCGGGATTACACTGCGATGGCGCAGTGTATTGTGGGCCATTCGCGTCACTCGAATTTGGCGCGAACGGGCCAAATCGTTCGTTGTTCGCCGAACGCGCGAACAGCCGATGTTCGAGTCAAACCTATGTTCGACTCGAACACCGAGCTCATCCCTAGTCACCGCGCTTTGCTAGATCATTTTTTTCAACGATAGTGTGTAGGCAAGGCAGGCTTGAGAGGAAACACGAAAAATAACGTCAGGAAAAACAACGTTTTTTTTAATGACATTAAAAACGGTCGTGTGTACGCGGCATGAGAGGGGATAAAATAGTGACATACAAATCTTTGAATGGGGACTCCAGAATTGGGAGGTGTAGAATATGTATGTGTTGTATTTACATAGCTGTGTTAGGACCTGGGGGTCAGAACAGGAAGTAGGACGTTATGAAGGGAAACTAGAAGAAATAGGTTTTACATGCAGCTCTCTGATGGCTGGAATAAACAATCTCTTCACAGGATTCACCTGATGATTCATCATTGTGTAGCAGGAATCTCCTTTAAGGATCCAGGACTACGATACCCAGAACCCCGTTCAGCACCCAAGGTGCATTGCCAACCGCAGAGACTCATGGGGTGGGCTATAAAGGTGAAGCGGAGGCGGAGCTCGGCCTCTTTGGACGTCACCCTTCTAGCAAGAGGATCCCCTGTGCGGACTTGCTGCTGGTGCGAGGCCTGAAGCCTGGGCCTTGCGCACTTCCAAAGAGCCTTCCACTCCACTGCGGAGCCTGTGTGGCACCTGATCTCCATTCAATTTTCACTGACATCAGGAGGACCGAAGACCCGGCTATCGCAGACCCTGTGTGCGGATACACAGCGGTGGAAGTTACGGACGGGGACTAAGTCCGGTGTGGTGAGAGAGCACTTGCTCAAAGTTATAGCCAAGTACTCTGTTTAGGCCTACTGACTGCCTTGGCCCTTAGTGCTATACCAACTATCCTAGCAGGAGACTATTTCCAGAACTGAGTTTGATAGTCTCCTGGGAGTTATTACTTTGCTGAGATACAGTCCCGTTGGATTACAATTATTGTTCCTGATGTGCACCACCGTTTTCCTTGCATGCGAAGATTCTTCACCCTAATGCCCCATACACACGATCATTTTTAATGTCATTTTTAAAACTGACGTTTTTCTCGTCATTTTTTTTCTTGTTTCCTCTCAAGCCTGTCTTGCGTACACACCATCATTTTAAAAAAAGTTCAAGAAAAGCGCAGTGACGTACACCACGTACGACGGCACTATAAAGGGGAAGTTCCGTTCGAATGGCGCCACCCTTCATGTTAGTAAAGTTTGTTGAGAGACGATTCGCTCTTTTCAGTCTAGTGCTTTTCAGTCCGTTACAGCATGACGAATGTGCGATCTCCATTACGAACGCTAGTTTTACCAGAACGAGCGCTCCCGTCTCATACTTGATTCTGAGCATGCGCATTTTTTTTCACGTCGTTAAAGCATACACACTATCGTTTTTCACGTCGTTAAAAAAAAACGACATGAAAAACGACGTGAAAAAAGAGAGCATGTCCGGAATTTTTAATGCCCGTTTTTCACGTCGTTAAAAATGCTCTGGAGCCTACACACGATCATTTTTAATGGCCATTTTTTTTAATGGCATTTTTAACGGCATGAAAAATGATCGTGTGTATGGGGCATAAGACTATACCTTACTTTAAGTCAGGCCTGACTGGGTAGCGTAGGACAATATTGGGCGCCATATTGCTCACGGTTAGGATAGCTGCAGCGTGGTGCGCTAGTATATTTTATACAGTATTGCAGGGCTCTGCATGTGTTATTATGTACTGTACTTCTACCTAACTTTTATACAAAAGTAAAGTTGCTATAGTTAAGTACTCCGGTATCAGTGTCAATTACTATACTTTAATACTGTTTGCCTTATTGTGGGGCTGAGTCATAGATGATCGCAGAGACATTACCAGTCTATCATTCCTTAGACTAACTGTGCCAGGGAGGGTCGAATAGATTGCCGGGGGTTGGCAGTGCTGTGTACAGGGCCCGAAACAATATCAGCGGCTCTCTTAAGTTGGGGGTATCGCTACACGTGGGGGCGCAGAGTCCGGGATCCTGTACACGGCAATCAAACACGCCAAAGGTATCGGCATTGACTCGCTAGAAGTGAAAGCGTGGTGCGAGGCAGTCAAGGCCAGCCCAGACATGTCAGTGGTCCTCAGTCTCCCGGGAGAAGAATGGCCGACGGATGCGGTGGAGCGACTCTTAGTGTCGTTATCCCCGAATCGAGAGTCATGGGTGATGGACCTGAAGTCGGATCCAGAAACCTTGTTCAAGTATGCACTGATAGAATGGAGGGATGGAATACCCAGGAATTTTAGAGGTCGAAGTGTGCAGACGGCAGATAACAAGACCTATGGTTTGGCGCACGCAGTGACCGCAAAGAAGGAGTCACCCCCGCCATCCCCGCAGGGGTCACCGCCAGGGACATCCCATACACCTGAGAAGCGCAAGGGGACGATACCTCCGGTGACACCCCTCACTACTATAGGGCCGGAACTTTTAAATGCCCTGGGGATCTGCTCACTAAGTGTCAGAAAACCAACACGGTGCACATAGAGGCCAGTTACCGAAAGCTAAGGATCTTTTCAGGGAAGCTACCTGTCCCTGTCGGGGAGGAAGACTTCGACACCTGGATTGAGCAGGAATTACAAGCGGCAGAGGCATGGGAGGTGCCTGAAGCGCAGAAGAAGCAGCACGTGATTGAGAGTTTGAAAGGCGCGGCTGCTGAAGCTGTAAAGAGTCTCCGGTTTAGCAATGCTGCTTGCGCGGCCCACGACTACTTGGCCATGCTGCAGGAAGAGTTTGGTCAGTTGGAGAAGGTGACAGAACTGGTGTATCAGTTTGAACACACCTTTCAGCAACCAGGAGAAAAGCTGTCGGAGTATGTGAGAAGATTGAATAGGATTGCTTTGACAAATCGTGCTGAAAAAGGGAATAGTGCCCCAAGCCATAGATGCGGCGAGGATGAAGCAGATCCTAAAGGGAGCATTACGTTCAGATCCGGTCTGGCTCCACCTGAAAACCTCTGGAGGAGGCATGTCATTGAATTACCCTGAAGATCATCAGAGATGAAGAGGCTCTACTAAAAGATCAGCAAGCCATCAAGACACACACCTCTTCTACACCTGTAACGGTCAGATCAGCCATGACCCCTGAAAGAGACTTAGAAGTAGATACCCTGAAGTCACAGATGTCCCAGGTACTGGAGATGCTGACCTCTTTGATGACAAAGAATCCAAGGGTCCCAGAGAAAGAGGGACCGAAGAAGGAGCTGTTCCCAGATACCTCAGCACCCGCTCCCTTACAGGATTGGGGGGATGCGATTTGCTACAACTGTGGAGGAGTTGGTCATATTGGAAAAGTATGTCCCAGTCCAAAGAAAAAGAAAGTTAATAATCACAAGCCGGCGGAAAACTCCAGAGGGCCCCGGTGAAGGAGTCAACCGGGTGCCCGCCATCTCCAGTAAGCTCCATTGGATCAAAGTTTAATGAGAAGTCCAGCAAGAAAGGGGGCAAACCCCCTCCAAAAAGGAATAATGTCCCTCAGCGGGAGTATACACCTAAAAAAAAGGGAGATATCAATGCATACCAAGCCCAAGAGGGATTGAAGTCAAGAGAAAAATGGAATAGGAAAAGTCCTAAGGGAAAACGCAGGGATCAAAGGAAAGAGCCTCCCCAGAAACCATTCCCAGAAAAGCTGGTAGGACCCTCTCCACTAGTACCCATTCAAGTGGAGGGAGTCTACACAAGAGCAATCCTAGATACTGGGTAGGGATGAGCTTCGTGTTCGAGTCGAACATACGTTCGACTCGAACATCGGCTGTTCGATCGTTCGACGAAGATCGAACGATTTGGGCCGTTCGCGCCAAATTCGAGTGACGCGAACGGCCCACAATGCACTACGCCATCGCAGTGTCATCCAGGCGCTGTGATTGGCCAAGCATGCACTGTGACCCCGCATGCTTGGCCAATCACAGCGCCGGCAGCGAGGAGAGCAATGATTGGCCACAGGCAGGATGCCTGTGGCCAATTATTGCTGAGGGGGTTTAGTACACGCCCCACACTATAAAAGGCCGCCAGCGCGGCGGCCTTGTGTAGTGTGTTCCGGAGCAGGGAAAGAGAAGCATAGGCAGGGACAGTGTCATTTTTTTCCTTTACTAATCCTGGATTCCTTGTGTTTAGGGACAGAGAAGGATAGGTAGGGAGAGTGTCAGTGTGTCATTCTGTGCAAAACCTTGTTTGTAGGGACAGAGAAGGACAGTGAGGGAAAGTGACAGTGTGCTATTCTGTGCTAAACCTTGTTTGTAGGGACAGAGAAGGACAGTGAGGGAAAGTGTCAGTGTGCTATTCTGTGCTAATCCTTGTTTGTAGGGACAGAGAAGGACAGTGAGGGAAACTGTCAGTGTGCTATTCTGTTCTAAACCAATCTTGCTGAACCGTATTTGAAATCCTTGAGTTTAGGGACAGAGAAGGACACTCGTGGAAACTATCAGTGTGCTATTCTGTGCTAAATCTTGTTTGTAGGGACAGAGAAGGACAGTGAGGGAAAGTGTCAGTGTGCTATTCTGTCCTAAACCAATCTTGCTGAACCATATTTGAAATCCTTGAGTTTAGGGACAGAGAAGGACACTCGGGGAAACTATCAGTGTGCTATTCTGTGCTAAATCTTGTTTGTAGGGACAGAGAAGGACAGTGAGGGAAAGTGTCAGTGTGCTATTCTGTCCTAAACCAATCTTGCTGAACCATATTTGAAATCCTTGAGTTTAGGGACAGAGAAGGACACTCGTGGAAACTATCAGTGTGCTATTCTGTGCTAAATATTGTTTGTAGGGACAGAGAAGGACAGTGAGGGAAACTGTCAGTGTGCTATTCTGTTCTAAACCAATCTTGCTGAACCGTATTTGAAATCCTTGAGTTTAGGGACAGAGAAGGACACTCGTGGAAACTATCAGTGTGCTATTCTGTGCTAAATCTTGTTTGTAGGGACAGAGAAGGACAGTGAGGGAAAGTGTCAGTGTGCTATTCTGTCCTAAACCAATCTTGCTGAACCATATTTGAAATCCTTGAGTTTAGGGACAGAGAAGGACACTCGGGGAAACTATCAGTGTGCTATTCTGTGCTAAATCTTGTTTGTAGGGACAGAGAAGGACAGTGAGGGAAACTGTCAGTGTGCTATTCTGTCCTAAACCAATCTTGCTGAACCATATTTGAAATCCTTGAGTTTAGGGACAGAGAAGGACACTCGGGGAAACTGTCAGTGTGCTATTCCGTTCTAAACCAATCTTGCTGAACCATATTTTCAATCCTTGAGTTTAGGGACAGAGAAGGACACTCGTAGAAATTATCAGTGTGCTATTCTGTGCTAAATCTTGTTTGTAGGGAGGGACAGAGTAGGACAGTGAGGGAAAGTGTCAGTGTGCTATTCTGTTCTAAAACTATTTTGCTGAACCATATTTTCAATCCTTGTGTTTAGGGACAGAGAAGGATAGGCAGGGGACAGTGTCAGTGTCATTGTTGCTAAGCCTCCTGCACAGTATACACCTGAAGGTAGCCCTTATTGCTCTTTTTCCCATCTCCCTGCAGGCCATCCATTAAAATGTCTGGAAGGCAACCAAGGAGAGGCAGACAGTCAGGAGGCAAAAAAAGAGGGCAAGCAGGCTCTGTGTCTGGGGGCAACAGTGCTGGTCGTGGACGCGGTGCATTGTCATCAGCACATGGCCATGGGACACGCTTGTCCTTGTTTTCGGCAGCTGGACATGTTGAGCCACATCATGCCGAAGACTTGGTAGAGTGGATGACCAAGCCCACCTCATCCTCCTCATCCTCTCTCACCCAGGCTCAGGGTACTGGCAAAGCAGCTGCCAAAGCGTCCTCTTCTCTGGTATCAATGTCATCATTAGTCACTCCTTCCCTAGACCCACCATGTCCTCCTCCTGAGGAGTCCCCCGAACTGTTTGAGCACAGTGTTGGGTACATGCTCCAGGAGGATGCCCAGCGTTTCGAAGGATCTGATGATGATACCCAGCTAGAGGAAGGCAGTAGCGTGAGAGCAGAGAGAGGGGATGCTCAAGAAGGACACCAATCTGGCAGTCATGCTCCAGCAGCTGCAGCATACTGCCAGATTGGCTCCAGTGATGAGGAGGGAGGGGATGATGAGGTCACTGACTCCACGTGGGTGCCTAATAGGAGAGAGGAGGAGGAGGAGGATGAGGAGGAGGCACATCTCCAACGAGGCAGGATGCCCTTGGGTGGCCAGCGTATGGGCAGCACACCGACGGAATCACACCGCAGAGCTCCGCCTGTGCAGGGCGCTGCCTCTGCCCGTCATTCAAAAAGTTCTTTGGTGTGGGCCTTTTTTGAGGCGAGTGCATCAGATCACACAGCTGCTGTTTGCAACATATGTCTCAAGCGTATATCGCGTGGCCAAAACATCAGCCGCTTGGGCACCACATGCTTGATCAGACATATGTTGACCTGCCATGCAGCTCGTTGGCAAGCCTACCTTAAAGACCCACACCAAAGAACAAAGCTGACCTCTTCTTGCACCGCATCAGCTGGGATCTCCAACCCCACTATACCTTCACTCCTCTCTGAAACCTGCTCTGAGAGGAATGAAGGTGTAGAATTAGGTGTGTCACAGCCAAGTACTTGCGGCCACTCTGCTAGCAGTACACCGACGTCCGATTCTAGCAGGCAAATTTCCCTGCCCCAGCTGCTGGACCGTCGAAAGAAGTTCACTCCCAGCCATCCACATGCCCAGCGGTTGAATGCTAGCTTGGCTAAATTGCTAGCGCTTCAACTGCTGCCTTTTCAGTTGGTAGACTCGGCCCCCTTCCGTGAGTTTGTGCAATGTGCGGTTCCTCAGTGGCAGGTTCCCAAACGCCACTTTTTCGCACGGAAGGCGATTCCGGCTCTCTACAGGCATGTGGAAGGCAATGTCTTGGCCTCGCTGGACAGGGCGGTCAGCGGTAAGGTGCATATTACCGCTGAATCATGGTCCAGCAGGCATGGACAGGGACGTTACCTTTCTTTCACGGCCCATTGGGTCACTCTTTTGGCAGCTGGGAAGGATGCAGGACAAGGTGCAGTAGTGTTGGAGGTTGTTCCGCCGCCACGCCTCCAAAATGCTACTACTGGTTGTGACACACCTCTCTCCTCCACCCCCTCCTCTTCTTCTTCCTCCATGGCCTCTTCCTGTGGTTTGTCCTCGGAACCAGCGGTGCTCCGTAGGCGTTCAAGGGGCTACGCAAGTACGCAGGCAAAAAGATGCCATGCCGTGCTTGCGCTGGTGTGTTTGGGGGACAGGAGCCACACTGGGGCAGAGGTCCTGTCTGCTCTGCAGGGGCAGGCCGAGAGGTGGTTGACGCCACGCCAGCTTAAGCCAGGAATGGTGGTTTGCGACAATGGCACCAACCTCCTCTCTGCCCTCCGACAGGGACAACTGACCCATGTGCCCTGTATGGCTCACGTCCTTAACCTGGTGGTGCAGCGGTTCTTGGGCAGGTACCCGGGCTTACAGGATGTCCTGAGGCAGGCCAGGAAAGTCTGTGTGCATTTCCGCAGATTTTATAATGCCAGTGCTCGCCTGGCTGAGCTTCAAAAGGAGTTGAACCTGCCCAAGAACCGCCTTATATATGACATGTCCACCAGGTGGAACTCAACGTTGGCCATGCTGCAGCGGCTGCACACGCAGCAGAGGGCCATCAATGAGTACCTGTGCGACTACGGCACCAGGACAGGGTCAGGGGAGCTCGGGTTTTTTTCACCACGCCAGTGGGGCATGATCAGGGATGCATGCACTGTCCTGGCACCATTTGAGGAGGCCACGAGGATGGTGAGCAGTGACAGTGCATGCATCAGTGACACTGTACCTCTTGTCCACCTGTTGGAGCACACGCTGCGTGGAATAATGGACAGGGCACTTGAGGCAGAACAGAGGCAGGAAGAGGAGGACCTACTTGCCTCTCAAGGCCCCCTTTACCCAGACAGTGTTCCTTCTGTCCCACCCATCGCACAGGAAGAGGAGGAGGAGGAGGAGGAGGAGGATTGTGTCAGCATGGAGGTGGAGGCTGGCACTCAGCATCATCAGCAGCAGTCTTTTAGGGATGATTTACAGTCCCAAGAAACCAGTGGACTTGTACGTGGCTGGGAGGAGGTGGCTGCGGATCATGTCGTCCTTAGTGACCCAGAGGACTCCGGACTGAATGCCTCAGCTAACCTACGCTGCATGGCCTCCCTGATCCTGCAAAGTCTGCGGAAGGATCCTCGTATTCTTCGGATCAAGGAGAGGGACCATTACTGGCTGGCCACTCTCCTTGATCCACGGTACAAGGGTAAGGTTGCGGACCTTATCGTACCGTCGCAGAGGGAGCAGAGGATGAGACAACTCCGGGAGGCCTTGCAGAAAGGTCTGTGCAACGCGTTCCCAGAGACTGGGAGGTTACAAACTCCTGGTCCTGGACAACGAGTTGCTGAGGCTTCGGGCAGTCAAAGAAGGAGCGGTGGGGAAGGTGGCCGTCTGACCGATGCGTTCAGACAATTCTTTAGTCCGCAGCCCCAAAGTATGATCGGTTCCAGCAACCAGCGCCAGCGTCTGATATACATGGTGCAGGAATACCTAGGGGTAAGGTCAGACTTGGACACCTTCCCACCGAAAATCCTCTGGCTTACTGGGTCTTGAGGATGGATCACTGGCCAGAGCTTGCACAGTATGCAATTGAGCTACTGGCCTGTCCTGCATCCAGCGTTCTTTCAGAACGCACATTCAGTGCTGCTGGAGGATTTGTCACGGATCACAGGGTGCGCCTGTCCACCGACTCGGTTGATCGACTGACTTTCATCAAGATGAACCAGTCTTGGATCACCACCAGCTACCACACACCAGATGCTGATATAACAGACTAATTGATTTTAAAATGTCACATCCCTTCAAGACTGATGCTGATGCTGAGTGCCTGTGCTGTTATGTTGACTGGCTATCCTCCTCCTCCTCCTCAATGATACGATTAACGATGATAGCTTGGAAGATCATTTTGGTTTATGGGTGACGCCACCAGTGGCTAAGGCCCAATTTTTCAGCCCCTGTTCAACAGGGGCATGCAATTATAATTATTGATCTAATAATTCACAGCAGGGCCCATTGCTGCGCCCACCAAGAGTAACTGTCAGGCCTTACAGTGTTGTGGCACCAGCACCACCATCATTACCACCACCACCACCAAAGGCCCAATTTTTAAGCCCCTGTTCAACAGGGGCATGCAATTATAATTATTGATCTAATAATTCACAGCAGGGCCAATTGCTGCGCCCACCAAGAGTAACTGTCAGGCCTTACAGTGTTGTGGCACCAGCACCACCATCACCACCACCACCACCACCAAAGGCCCAATTTTTCAGCCCCTGTTCAACAGGGGCATGCAATTATAATTATTGATCGAATAATTCACAGCAGGGAGCATTGCTGCGCCCACCAAGAGTAACTGTCAGGCCTTACAGTGTTGTGGCACCAGCACCACCACCACCACCACCAAAGGCCCAATTTTTAAGCCCCTGTTCAACAGGGGCATGCAATTATAATTATTGATCTAATAATTCACAGCAGGGCCCATTGCTGCGCCCACCAAGAGTAACTGTCAGGCCTTACAGTGTTGTGGCACCAGCACCACCATCACCACCACCACCACCACCAAAGGCCCAATTTTTCAGCCCCTGTTCAACAGGGGCATGCAATTATAAGTATTGATCGAATAATTCACAGCAGGGAGCATTGCTGCGCCCACCAAGAGTAACTGTCAGGCCTTACAGTGTTGTGGCACCAGCACCACCATCACCACCACCACCACCACCAAAGGCCCAATTTTTAAGCCCCTGTTCAACAGGGGCATGCAATTATAATTATTGATCTAATAATTCACAGCAGGGCCCATTGCTGCGCCCACCAAGAGTAACTGTCAGGCCTTACAGTGTTGTGGCACCAGCACCACCATCACCACCACCACCACCACCACCATAGGCCCAATTTTTCAGCCCCTGTTCAACAGGGGCATGCAATTATAATTATTGATCTAATAATTCACAGCAGGGACCATTGCTGCGCCCACCAAGAGTAACTGTCAGGCCTTACAGTGTTGTGGCACCAGCACCACCATCAAAGGCCCAATTTTTACTACCACTGATCAACAATTATATGTTATTACAATTCCTGATATAATAGTTGACAGCAGGGCGTTCCAGCACCCACCAAGAATAACTGTGAGTGCTTACAGTGTTGTGCCAACACCAACACCTAAGGGGCCAATTTCTGCAGAGTATATACGGCAGGTCCCTATTTTCAAACATCCAACTTACAAACGACTCCTACTTGCAAACGGAAGAAGACAACAGGAAGTGAGAGGAAATCTACCCCTAGGAAGGAAAATTCTCTCCTGTAAGAATTAATATGGGAGAAAGGTGTCTCCTCTCTACTGATGCTTTATCACCAATCCTTGTTTCAATAAAAACACCACATTTCAAAAACAGTTGTCATTGGGATGCAAAGTGAGGTGAAATGTTCTGAACAGGGGCACAGACAGCAAAAAAAATGTGACAGGGGTGATAACCGTTCCCTATGTTTTACAAAAAGCTAAAAAAAAGGAATTTGGCTGGAGCTCCACTTAAACAATGCAGCTGTTCAAAATTACAAACAGATTCTACATAAGAACAAACCTACAGTCCCTGTCTTGTATGCACCGCCTGTATACGGCTGTTCAGAGTATATAGGTCCTTTTTTATTTTGTGGGCGGGGTTCCCCTTAATATCCATACAAGACCCAAAGGGGCTGGTAATGGGCTGGGGTGGGGGGGGGGGGGTTGATGGGGTAGCTATGCCATTTTTCCTAAAGATTTTCATCCATATTACCGGGACCAGACATTACATTAAAGCCGCAAGCAGTTTTAAATGGCTTTTTTCCCTTTAGAAATGTTATTTTGTGCAGGGACAGTTCTAAACACGGGAAACACGTGGCACTTCACAGGCATACTTTAGACACCCCCCTGGTACAATATTTAAAGGAATGTTTGACTTTTTTTTTTTCACTTTATGCATCATTAAAATGACTGCTCCCGGAAAACGTCCGTTTTTAAAACTTCTTTTTGCATTGATACATGTCCCCTGGTGCAGAAGCCGGGTTCCCAAACTCTGTTTCGGACAATAACATGGATAATAGTCGTTATAATTAGCACTTTAGAATCCGAACGTTCGCATCCATTGTATTTAATAGGGTTCTAATGTTCGTGCGAACTTTAGGTCCGTTCGCGGGTTCTGGTGCGAACCGAACCCGGGGGTGTTCGGCTCATCACTAATGGCCTATATGCAAAAGCCGAAAAATGTGCGTTCGAGCAGGGAAGTATACCATTCTTGGGATTAATCATCTCCAGTGAGGGCATCGAGATGGACCCCCAGAAGATTGCTGCAATCCTAGACTGGCCAGTCCCTACAGACAAGAAGGGAATCCAATGTTTTGTCGGTTTTGCCAATTTTTACCGCAAGTTCATCAGAGGATTCTCGGCCATCATTGCACCAATCACTCAATTAACCCAACAGGGGAACCGCTTCCATTGGTCCTCCGAGGCCCAAAAGGCCTTTGAGGCCCTTAAGGAACTTTTTACCTCTGCCTCCGTCTTGAAGCATCCGGATTCCTCCTTGCCATTCGTCCTCGAGGTAGACGCATCCGAAATCGCTGTAGGGGCAATATTGTCCCAGAGACAAGGAACCAAGGCCCTGCTTCACCCAGTGGCCTTCTTCTCACGCAAGTTGTCAACAGCAGAGAGGAACTACGATGTGGGGGATCGGGAGTTGCTGGCGATTAAGTCTGCGCTAGAAGAATGGCGCTATCTACTGGAGGGAGCTGCCCATCCAATTCTGATATTTACTGACCATAAGAACCTGGAATATCTGAGATCCGCAAAAAGACTGAAACCACGACAAGCCAGATGGGTGCTCTTTTTCTCCAGGTTTTCGTTCCATGTCACGTATCGTCCAGGCTCCAAGAACACTAAGCCTGACGCCTTGTCTCGGATGTTTCACAAACCCAAAGAAGTTTCTCTTCCGGATACCATCCTTGCCCCTGGGAATTTCCTCTTGCTTCAGGAAAACCTGCTCTCCAGACTTAAACAAGCCTCCGCAGGGCAGTTGCCCTCTCCTGAATTGGAACTGCAGGTTAAGGACGGGTTGCTCTGGCATAAGGACAAGATCTATATCCCCGAGGATCTACGAGTATCTGTCCTGGAACTCTGCCACGACCATGCATTAGCCGGGCACTTTGGCATAGCGAAGACCACCAACTTGGTACAGCGTACCTTTTGGTGGCCTCAATTACGGGAAGATTGTAAAGAATTTGTGGAGTCCTGCACTACCTGCATCAGGAACAAGACTCATAGAACCAAGGCCTGGGGCTTATTAAGACCTTTGCCTGTTCCAGACAGACCATGGAGGATGTTGTCCATAGACTTCATTGTCGAGTTACCTCCAGCAGAAGATCATACCACTATCTTTGTGATAGTCGATCGTCTGTCCAAAATGGCACACTTTATTCCTATGAAAGGCACTCCCTCTGCCCCTGAAACAGCACAGGCATTTATCAAGAAAATCGTCAGACTCCACGGGGTACCAGCCAACATTGTTTCAGATCGAGGGGTACAGTTCACCTCCCGCTTCTGGAGGTCCCTCTGTAAGGCCTTGGATATAGAACTGTCATTCTCTTCCGCCTATCACCCCCAGACCAATGGACAGACTGAGAGGACTAACCAAACTCTGGAGCAGTACCTGCGCTGCTTCTCCTCTTTTACACAAGATAACTGGATTTCCCTGCTTCCTTTGGCTGAATTCGCCTACAACAACTCCATCAACTCCGCCACCAAGCAGACCCCGTTCTTTGCCAACTTTGGTTTTCACCCTTCATTCCTACCCAATTATCTCCCCGAATGTGCGGTGCCAGCAGTACAGGAGAAAATACATTTATTTTCCACCAATAACCAACTTTTGCAGGAAACTATGACCAGGACCCAGGAACACAACAAATTAACTTTCGACAAGAAGAGACGAGGTGAGTTGGTACTGGTACCCGGTGACCTGGTGTGGCTGTCTACAGTGAACTTGAAGATGGCATGCCCTTCAAAGAAATTGGGTCCCAAGTTCCTAGGACCTTTTCCGGTTAAAAGGAAAATCAATGAAGTGGCTTTTGAACTTGAACTCCCGGATTCACTGAAGATCCACCCAGTATTCCATGTGTCACTGTTGAAACCATCTATTTCCAATCCCTTTCCTGGCCGAAGCTCTGTTACCCCTGACCCTGTTATTATAGACGGGGAAGAGGAGTTTGAAGTAGAGGCTATCCTGGATTACAGGAGGAGAAGGAACCAGAACCAATTTTTGATAAAGTGGAAGGGGTATGGACCCAAAGAGAATTCTTGGGAGCCCGAGGGGAACATCCACGCTAAGAGTCTGGTACAGTCCTTTAAAAGGTCTCACCCTGAAAAGTTCGCCCGGATGGGCATCCGGAGGCTGCCCCTTGGGGGGGGTAATGTCATGGAGATCCTGCCAGAAACAGGCGCCCCGGACTTCCTGGTCTCCGTTCGCGCGTGCGTCCAGCGGGTGGCGCCAGAGAGACTATTTAAACCTGTCATTTACAGACAGTCCCTGCTGTCTGCTCTACAGCGTTGTGTGCTAAACCCTGATCTGAGACCATACCTGTGCTAAAATAAAAGACACGGCTTACCTTGACCAACCTGTTATCTGCCTGCACCTGACCCCGGCTTGTTGTGACTACCCTTTGCCTGCACCCTGTACTTCTGCCGCCCGCCTGATATCCGACCTGGCCTGTTTACTACCCTGTTCCTGGTTCCGATCCAGTCTGCGAGACCGATCCAGTCTGCTGAGCTGTCCCAGATCCAGCCTGCTAAGCTGAACCTGCCTGCTAGCTGATCCTGTCTGCTGTGCTTCTTCCGATCCAGTCTGCGAGACCGATCTAGTCTGCTGAGCTGTCCCAGATCCAGCCTGCTAAGCTGAACCTGCCTGCTAGCTGATCCTGTCTGCTGTGCTTCTTCCGATCCAGTCTGCGAGACCGATCCAGTCTGCTGTGCTACTTCCGATCCAGCCTGCTAGCCGTTCCAGTTCCGGTATTCTGCAAGGAAGCTTCCGGGTGTTTGAATCACCACCTCACCACAGTTGATCCTGCCAGGCACCCGTGCCACTCCTTACTCCTGTGCCAACTGTCACCTTACCGGGGGGCCGGGAGTGGGGGCTGTAAGGGAGGCCGTCCCCTGCAATTCGGGCTCACTACCATCAGGTACGTGACACATCTGCTATCCAGGGACATGCTTGGGATACATTCCACCGGAGGGCTCTGTAGCTCTCATTCAGACGCATCTCTGCCCAGACCAGCCTGCTTATTTCAGCTGTCTGTTCCTTGTGCGTTTTTTCTTCCAAAAACAGCACCCGCAATCCATACTGCGACCAGTACCTTTCCTGGATGGAGGGGAGAACTTTTCCCTGGTGTCGCTGCTCACGGGTTAGCGCTTCCTTCCAGAGTTTGCAGCAGATAGAATCAGACCATCCCAGCAGAACGTGCTCTGATGCTGGTCCTCTGTGCTGTATCTGCATCTCTCGCAACCTCCTTCTGAATTCCTCTTCCATGGCGGTTGGTATCTGAACCTCACCTCTCCTCTCCTGCTATCCGAACCTTGGATCCAGGTGGAAGTTTGGAGTTCCCAGACTGCAGGAAGCGTCCCACTGCTTGCCACCAATGTAACAAAATGTCCCACACTCCGCTTGAGTGCTTTTGTCATATACCACTTCCTATCAGTCTGGATATAGATATCAGATATTCCAACAGCTATCAACAACAAACAAGACGATACTCGTTTGATTGCTGAACATGAACTGTTTATTAGAACCAGACTACAAGTCTTATATACAGTAGAGGAGGAGGAGGTTCCTTCCTCCTGCTGATATTACTCTAACAATATACCTGTAACCAAAAGCATAAATTAACATGAGCTAATTAACTAATCCCTTAAAGCAGCCGATGTGACTCCCTAACTACAATACACATTATCATACATATCAACACAGAACTCCTTCATACAATTGCAGGGTTAATTGGCACAAACAACAATGGGTGAAATACTCTTAGAAGTTATACTAGACATTTACATTATAACAGACAACAGACAGACAGGTGGCTGGAGTTGACATCAGCATCTCTTAACAGTATGTGTCCCAATATTATGAATCAGCAGGGGCGGACTGACAACTCATTAATGCAGCAGGGCCTCGTGGAGGGGCACCTAGCTTGGCCACATGCAGAGTGGCAGGAGACTTTGTTATAGGCTTAACTGTAGGTACAAGTGGTAGTACAGGGTTTACTACCACTTTAAGTCAGATTTTTTACAATAGTCTTTTTTTATTCTAATTTTTTTCACAACTCTGTTGGGGGAGGGGGGCTTTGATGAGATATCAGGGGTCTAAACAGACCCCCTGAAGTCTCACTTTTGAAACAGAGACAGGTATTGGGGAAAGAGATTCCTCAGTCCCTTTCTCTGCAGCCTCAGTTGCACTGAAAATGAATGATCAGGAGACAGAGGCTATTGCCCATTCATAAACTGAAGCATAGCAAACATAGTTTACCATGCTCAGTTATGAATGAATACAGTATCCAACATAGGCCCCTTCCCCGCTCTCTATCCTGACAGATTCCCCTATGTGCCCGCAACTTCTGCTCATGGGAGAGAAAAGGAGGGAAGCCGGTGTTCTGCCTATGAAGGTCCCCCCCGGCGGATAAGGACTTCCCTGTACTGCGGAGGCGCAGAGCTTACGAAGTACGAACCTCAACGGAGCTGCCAAAAATAGCCGAAGATGTAGAGCTGAGAGTCTGCTCTACACGGCACCTGCGCAAGGACTATGACACATGCCGCACGCTCCCGATGCTAGTTCTACTCTGTAAGGGGAGGGGGTGATTTTAGCAATAAAGTACACGTCTTAGTGGGGCGTGTTAAAACAAATGAAGGGCGGGTTTTGCACTGTTGATGGGCGGGTTTTGCAATGTCGATGGGCGGGTTTTGCAATGTCGATGGGCGGGGTTTTGCACTGTTGATGGGGGGGTTTTGCACTGTTGATGGGCGTGTTTTGCAATGTCGATGGGCGGGTTTTGCAATGTCGATGGGCGGGTTTTGCACTGTTTATGGGCGGGTTTTGCAATGTTGATGGGCGGGTTTTGCAATGTCGATGGGCGGGTTTTGCAATGTCGATGGGCGGGGTTTTGCACTGTTGATGGGGGGGTTTTGCACTGTTGATGGGCGTGTTTTGCAATGTCGATGGGCGGGTTTTGCAATGTCGATGGGCGGGTTTTGCACTGTTTATGGGCGGGTTTTGCAATGTCGATGGGTGGGTTTTGCAATGTCGATGGGCAGGGTTTTGCACTGTTGATGGGCGGGTTTTGCACTGTTGATTGGCGTGTTTTGCAATGTCGATGGGCGGGTTTTGCAATGTCGATGGGCGGGTTTTGCAATGTTAAGCATAATAACAATAAAGTGTGAGAAGTATTGAAATTGGCCATCAACATTGAACTACCCGCCCTTATCATCTCTGTCCATCATTTTAAAATACTGCCTCTTTTGTGAGTTAAATAGTTTGTGGAAATCCGCCCATCAACATTTCAAAACCCGCCCTTCATTTGTTTTAACACGCCCCGCTAAGACGTGTACTTTATTGGTAAAATCACCCCCGCCCCTTGCAGAGTAGCACTAGCATCGGGAGCATGTGGCATGTGTCATAGTCATTGCGCAGGCGCCATGTAGAGCCGACTCTCAGCTCTACATGTTCAGCTATTTTCGGAGGCTCCGTTGAGGTTTGTACTGCGCAAGCGCTGCGCCTGCGCAGTACGGGGGGTCCTTATCTGCCCGGGGAACTTTTTCGGCAGGACACCGGCAGTGCTGCGGGGGTTGGGTTCAGGCAGTGAGAGAAATCCAGATTGGTGCAGTGGGTGGGGGAAATAACTGAATCAATCTTTCAGCTGCTGCAGCCAGAGCCACAAAAGATCGGTTTCAGTTATTCCCATCACCTGCTGCAGTGATTACCTCCTCTATCCACACATGATCCCCCTGGTGGGAATAACTGCAGGCGCAGGGGTCCCCCCAAGCACCAGTGGGATGGGGTGTGAGACAGTTGGTAGGGGTGAGTTAGTTGTGGAGGGATTTATTTCAGTGGCAGTGTCTGTGGGGTGACCGGGGAGCGATGTTGGGAAGGTAGAGAATGAAAAGTGACCATGGAATGATGTCACTCAGCTGGGGGTATGAAGTGGCCTGGGGGGGGGGGGGGGGGTGGAGCACACTGGGGGAGGGAGGGGCTGAGAAGTACTCAGATAAAGACGTCTATAATCCAGAAATGTCTGCGCTCATCTTCTAATAGATAAAACAATAAATAATACAATGGTAATGCTCAAAGAGAACAACCTCCTGGTATAAGAGATATATGCAACCCCAATCACTCTGTGTATGTCTAGATAATGTGACCATTCTATTTAACCCTGTGTTATCCAAACCCTGTACAACCAAACTCCATGGCTAAATTCTGTGCATGTGGGGAATGAATGTAAACGTCTATGCTTTCCCTACATGCACAGAAATGAGCTGCCCTTTAGCAGATGCACAGCAGTTCTATTAATTGTTAATGGCACCCCCATGCATCTGCAAACGTGCCCATCAAACTGGACTCTTTCCTGACTTTGCTTGCGTGTAGGGCAGGTCATTGAAACAAATGGGCTGCTCTACACGTGATATGTGAAAAATATGCCCATGCTTGGTTGCCCCTGCAGGTGTGAGCCAAGCCTTATGCCCCGTACACACGAGCGGAATTTCCGCCAGCCCAACCATGTGTAGGCTCCATCGGACTTTTGCTGTCGGAAGCGGATGGACTCAAGTCTTTATTGAACCTTTACCAACTATGTAACGATGTGACGGAGGAATGTTGTGTTTGTATGTGAAGATAAATCCTGAGAATCAACTGAATTCCTAATTCTTTTCTTGTTGCAGGTCCCATGATTGTTTTTAAAGACGCTGACTCAATTTGTGAGTATCATATTGTAGTAGCAATGGGCACAGCACAGATAAACAGTCCTCGGGTAACTAGATGGCACGGAAAGGGAAAACGATTCTCAGGGCAGTAGTAAGAGATAACAGTCCATTGAGTGGGAATATGGCACAGCAAAAGGGAAACAGTTCACAGAGCAACAGTAGGCACACCCAGGGGAAAGCGTCCCCGGAATGGTAACAGCAGGGGCAATAAGGGCATAAGAGTTCAAGGACTCACGCTTCAGAACTCTGACTGTCCTGAGTAGTGGATGTGGTGGTCTTGGGGCATCAGGAGATCTAGACATGACACTCTGAGGGAGACTCTAGGCACCCAGCAGTCCTAGGTCCTCACAGGTTCTGACAGCAAGTGGTTCCCACAGAAAAGGATCAACAAAGTGGGAACAAGGTAGGGACAGGGTGGGTACAAGCACCCACTGCTTCCTTAGCAACCGTTGACAACTGGAAGCTCTCACGTTAGTCCATGATGAACGCCAAAAACATTTGACATTTGAATGAACGTCCGAACCCTGAGATTATCCCTCGTCCCATTGTGGTAAGCTCTGGGGTCGGTAAGCTCTATGGTCAGTTAGAACTATGGTGAGTCCACAAGGTAAACTGACCACCCCACAGGTATGTTCTCCATTTTGGTTTTGCCCAATCACACTCTAGAACTTCTTTTCCTGCCCTTGAATAATATGTTTCTGGTTCTGAAGGAGAATGCAGCAGTTTTCTTCACCTGATCTGCAGAACGCGGGGTAAGGACGGCACTATGGCCAGACTGTGAAGCCTCCATGGTAACAATGGAGGGTAGAGAAGGATCAGACTGTCCACCAATATCTGTTTATCCATCATCCTCATAGAGTTCTCACTGCACATTACACCAGGAACTTCTTTCCACAGAACCCGGATCCCCGGAGACCAACCTGCCTCCAAGGGGCCACATGCTGCCATTCAGAGCTAACTGTGTGGCCCTCAGGGCCCTGGAATACAGCAGTCTGTATTTCTTACCTAGGTACTTCCCAAGGCCAGTAAAGGATGGGATTTTGATTAAATTTTATTTTTGGATCTTGCTGAGGGCTGTTCATAGCAAATATGTGGGGGTGTTGATTAGTAAAGGGGTGTAATAGGGAGATCTCATATTATGTGTCTCCAGTCTAGGACTGCCCCCTGAATATTATGTGTGGCCCTTTGGTGATGTCAGGGGCCCCAAATTTCAAGAACTTTGACCATCACTGATCTAGATGGTCCTATCTTCTATCATGTGACCAGTGAGCTGAGATCTGATTGGTTGCTGAGGCTCAGGTCACATGGTACATCCTCATTACTCTCTATAAAGTGACTTTTATATCAATGGAAGATCAAACCTAACTCTGTGTCTTCTCTGCTCTTATTTTCAGCGCCCATGATCTATAGAAGTAAGCAAGCTTCATTATTAAATGTCTATTTATGTTTCCATCATTCTGTAACAAAAATGTAACCTAAAGTCTGATTGGATTTTAAGGGAGTGATTTCCGAAATCTCTGGTGTCTTAACTGTCCCTTCTCCTGGCTTTGCCATTCTAAACATAGGCATAGACTTCCATCCAACCCTAATACCCTATACCCCAATACCCTAATACCCCAATACCCTATACCCCAATACCCTATACCCTAATACCCTAAACCCTAATACCCCAATACCCTATACCCCAATACCCTATACCCTAATACCCTATACCATAATACCCTATACCCTATTACCCTAATACCCCAATACCCTATACCAAAATACCCTAATAGCCTATACCCTACACCCTAGTACCCTATACCGCAACCTCCTACTGGCTGCAAAACTGACCATTACCCCCAATTGGAAAAAGGATCTTGACCAAAAACCATCAGAAGCTGCCAACACCAGGCATCTCCACTACTCATATGAAAGAGCGATAGCTGTACAATCTGACTCTCTGACAACCTTTCATAGGACTGGGAATCCACGTCTCGATCGGTTTAATCACTGAGACCAGATTTTCTAGCCCTGGAAGCTCCATATGAAATAGGCAGACAGGGAATCCTATTCATGGAGCCCCTCCTGTCATGCAGCATAACTGGTGCTTCTTCTGCACCCTGTGTTACCTTTTACCTCATTCCTCTATTACCTTTACCATAAGGTGACCAGATTTTTATCATTAAATCCGGGGACATATTTCTTTTATTGGCAAATTATAAACTATTTTATACTCATATTTTCCTCAAATTATATATACAGTCAGTGGTGTAGTGTGGATTGTCAGCGACGGGGCAAGGCAAGAAATCCCCCCCCCCCGCCAGACTTTTACCACTCCCTGAGTCCCTTCCACTAGTACAGTAGTACTGACCTACCTGATTCCTACACTGACCTACCTGATTCCTACACTGACCTACCTGATTCCTACACTGACCTACCTGATCCCTACACTGACCTACCTGATCCCTACACTGACCTACCTGATCCCTACACTGACCTACCTCATTCCTACACTGACCTACCTGATCCCTACACTGACCAACCTGATTCCTACACTGACAACTAAACTGACCTACCTGATTCCTACACTGACAACTACACTGACCTACCTGATTCCTACACTGACCACTACACTGACCTACCTGATTCCTACACTGACCTACCTGATTCCTACACTGACCACTACACTGACCTACCTGATTCCTACACTGACCACTACAGTGACCTAC